>OY755208.1:27044570-27214400 GCA_963576765.1 Draba incana
GAAGAATCTAGGTATCTAAAGCTTTATTAGTTAAGAATAATCGATTTGGTTAAGGACTTTCTAATTCTGGATTAGTTTCCGTAATTAGAGCTACTTGTAGCGATTCTCTCTTTAGATTCCTCTGGTTTTGAGTTTCTCAGCTTCGTGCATAGTTCATGTTTGGGGAATCTGGGGAAATTTTGTGGAAATTTCATCATTTATCTATCTTTTCTCCGATTTCTGTGGAAATTTGGGGAAATTTTGAGCGATTTGGTACTAAGTCATAAAATATGTTTCTCCACTCTCAACTTTCAAAACATGAACATAGTACCAAATCGGATCTTGTAGAGTTTTTCCCTGCCACAAAAAAGAGAAATAATCTCAAGTATCAAAGATTAAACTCAATTTATACTTAGTCATAAAATATGTTTCTCCACCCTCAACTTTCAAAACATGAACAAAGTATAAATTGAGTTTAATCTTTGATACTTTGAGATTATTTCTCTTTTTTGTGGCAGGGAAAAACTCTACAAGATCCGATAACAAACGCAACGTATTGCGTTTATAGCTCGGATGTAGCCACTGGTTACGGTGTTGGAGCTTTCCTTTTCCTCCTCTCGAGTGAATCATTGCTTATGGGTGTCACCAAATGCATGTGTTTTGGTAGACCTTTAGCCCCGGGAAGCGACCGTGCTTGGTCCATTATCTATTTCATCTCTTCTTGGTCAGTCCCTCCCATAAAGCTTTAACCAAAACAAATTATCACCGCCTTTTGTTTCGTAGCATTCACCGTGAAAGTGATAAGATTTTGAAGAGCTTAAGATTGGTTTTGAAGAGTTTCCATATTTGACAATTTCAGGATGACATTTCTGATAGCAGAAGCGTGTTTGATAGCAGGAGCAACGAAGAACGCATACCACACAAAGTACTTAAGCGCGCAAACCTTTTCGTGTGAATCGTTGCGTAAAGGAATTTTCATTGCAGGGGCAGTGTTTATAGTTGCTACTATGGTCCTTAATGTCTACTACTATATGTACTTTACCAAATCTGTCTCTTCTCCGCCTGCTCATAAAGCTAACCGCTCTGGTTCAAATGTCGGTATGGCGGGTTATGCATAAATGTCAAGAAAACAAAATGGTTTAGTTATTTGTAGATTGGAAGAAAAAAAAATATGTTGCTGTTGCATTGTTACAGTACTTCTTCACTCTATGTTTTGCTGGTTATATATATATCTTAGCATTTATTAAAACTTTGCATCATATTTTGTTCTTCTCTTATTTTCGGATTCATGAGGAAAATTTTCATTTGTGCCTGAGATACAAGTTAGTTTTAACTTCAACTTTGACCTATAGTCTATTAAATGCCCATATTTATGGCAATATAATTTTTATTATTTTCCATTAATAACTGACGGGCTTATATAGGCTTTTAAAAGTCAGGCCCATATATCAAGTTAAAAATACGTGGAACAAGTTTTTAATTTCAGTTTCAAATCAACTTATTTGGTTTCATTTCTATTTCTTTTCACAAGGCATGAAACAATTTATAAAAAAATATTGTTAAATTAGTCACTTTTTATGTCTAAATTTTCATATTAATAGCAATATTATAATTTTTAATTATATTCTTGAACTATCAAAACAATTTTATTGCTACTTTTACCGTTAATTTTTTTTTTTACCAACCATATATTTCATTAAAATAAATATCAACCATTGGTTATCCAATGTGGTGGTATGTTACATAAGTATGAAAAATCAATCAGCTTCGAATAATCTGATCGGATAAAACTATCAGTCTTACACAAGAACGTCGGAAGCTACCCTTTAACTTGTGAACTAGGAATTGTATAATAGTGATTTGCACGATTACTAGTCAGTCATTGCAGTTTGTGAATGGGTGTGTGTGGGTTGTAATGTTTTTGCTTTCACAACTGAATTATCAAAATCATTTATAACAAGTCATATAGCTTATGCAGATTGAAAACGAAATATCATATGGCAAATGGGGCCAAAAATCATACCCAAAAAAAATGGGACAAACAAAAACAAAAGGTTGCTGAAATGACGTGGCTTTTATATTTTCCATACAAATATTTGATTGCTCTATAGAAAAAAAAAGCTCGGAATATCAATTTAAATTGCATCTTCTAAAATAGAAGTAATTTTTTTAGACAATGTACTTTTCCGTTTTCTACGCCTTTGAAAGTGTCTTTATTGTGGGCAAACTAAAAGTAGATAGCATAAAGACATATTCATCGTGGAAATAATACCAATATTTGTTTTTTGGATTTGTCATCTAACCCTGGGTTTTAGTGATCATACGTTAGAGAAAAAAAGAAATCATTTTGCATATCTTTTATTGAGGAGGCTCATGGGCTTTTATGTATTTCGATATTGGACCGACTAAGGCCACATTGTATATTAGGTTAAATAACTATGTATATAAGGGGATCTCCTCTTCATGAATAAACAAGAAACCTTTTATACCAATCTATGTTTCTTAACATGGTATCAGAGCTTAACCTAATTTTTTAGGTTTTTCGATCTTTTGGTCTCTTCCATATCGATCTCTCCTTCTTTCTCTTGACCTTAGTATTTCGATCTTGATCTCTATCGATATACTCTTTCTATTAGCTATACACAAACGATGGCTACTGATGAAGAAACTCCCTTTTCAGCCAAATCAAGTACCATGACGAAAACAGAGAAACCGATGTCTCGACGTCGTATTGATCCATATGATTTGTCTTCTGGTGACAATCCTGGCTCCATCATCTCACAACCACAGCTTCGAGGTTCGAATTATGATGAGTGGTCGATGAATCTCCGGCTTGCGTTGCGTGCACGAAAGAAATTCGGGTTCGCAGATGGAACAATTCCTCGACCTGCGGAGGATTCTGAAGATCTCGAGGATTGGTGGGCTAATAACGTTATGGTTGTCTCATGGATCAAACTGACGATAGCTCCGGATCTTAGTAGTTCGTTGTCTCACCATGAAATCGCATCTGATCTTTGGACACATATTCAGAGGCGCTTTTCTGTGAAGAACGGTCAACGGGTTCAGCGTTTGAAGATGGAACTTGCTACTTGTCAACAAAGAGGTGTTGCCGTGGAGGCTTACTACGGGAAACTCACCAGACTTTGGACGAGTTTGGCGGATTTTCAGCGGGCAAAAACCCCTGAAGAGATCGCTAAAGAGAGGGAAGAGGATAAATTGCATCAGTTTTTGATGGGCCTTGATGAGAATGTCTTTGGTGCTGTGAAGTCGAATTTGCTTTCACGGGATCCACTTCCATCATTAGATGAAGCTTATCAAGTTGTTACTCAAGATGAAGAGTCCAAACGGGCTGGACGAATTTTTGAAGAGAAGAATGATGCTGTAAGTTTTGCGGTTCAATCGACTTCTAGACCGCGTCAACAAGCAGAGCTTCGTGATCCGAGTGCCGTGTGCACTGCTTGTGGTCGAAAAGGACACTTAGCAGATCATTGTTTTCGGAAGATAGGCTACCCTTTATGGTGGGGAGATAGACCTCGTTCTAAGTTACCAAGCTCCTCGGCTGGTACTTCAACTCCGTCTCCTCAACCATCATCAATCCGTCGTGTGGATCCAGCTCAGGCGAACCAAGCACTGGCCGTTACTCCAGCTGTCGCAGCAACCACGGTGGTTACAGATGCTGATCGGATGGGTTTTGCGGGTCTTAATGATCAACAATGGAAGGTCTTGGTTCAAATGCTTAGCGAACGTACTCCGGCTCCACATGATAAGTTTTCGGGTAAGTTTTTTATTGAATCATGGATTATAGATTCTGGTGCTTCGAATCATATGACGGGGTGTCTAGATTTTTTAACGGAGGTTCGTGATATGGTACCTATGTGTATCAAACTTCCTGATGGTAGACTCACGACATCGACTAAACAAGGAACGGTTTCGTTAGGTTCTCATATGGGATTGATGAATGTATTTTTTGTGGATGGATTACATTGTCACCTCATCTCGGTATCTCAGTTAACACGCGAGAGTGGTTGTATTGTCCAGATGACTGACAAACTTTGTGTTGTTCAGGACCGCATCACACAGATGCTGATTGGCGCGGGTGAGCAGATACGAGGACTTTATTTCTTTAGAGGCATTGCGGTTGTGGCAGCAACACATGCAGCGGAGAAGCAGTCGTTGGATATGTTGCACCAAAGGCTAGGTCATCCCGCCTCTAAAGCGATTGAGATGCTGAAGTTATCTGATTTGAGTAGTAGTAGTTGTTTTGATTCTAAGTCTTGTGACGTTTGTATTCGTTCCAAACAGACAAGAGATTCTTTTCCATTAAGTCTAAATAAAACATCAGAGGTTTTTGAGTTAGTTCATTGCGACTTATGGGGACCATATCGCACAACTTCGATTTGTGGTTCTCGTTATTTTCTCACTATTCTTGATGACTTCTCTCGGGCTCTATGGATATATTTATTACCGAATAAATCAGAAACTTCTTCTACTCTTCGAAACTTCATCTCCTTGGTTGAAAGACAATTTGATAAGAAAGTTAAGAAAATTCGTAGTGATAATGGATCAGAGTTCTTATCACTAACCGATTATTTTCGTGAGCAAGGAATCCTTCACGAGACTTCTTGCGTTGGCACCCCACAGCAGAATGGTCGGGTGGAGCGTAAGCATCGGCATATTTTGAATGTCGCACGGGCATTACGGTTTCAATCGCATCTTCCCCTCGAATTTTGGAGTTATTGTGTTCTCACGGCTGGTTATCTTATTAACCGAACTCCAACTACGATATTAAATGAAAAATCACCATTTGAGGTACTCTATAATCTTGCTCCGTCTTTTGATCACTTACGTGTTTTTGGATGTTTGTGTTACGTCCATAATCAACGTCATGGCGGAGACAAGTTTGCTACACGAAGTAATAGATGCATATTCTTGGGTTACCCCTTTGGCAAGAAAGGTTGGAGGGTATATAATCTAGAAACGGGTGTGATCTCTACATCTCGTGATGTCGTTTTTTGTGAAAAGGAGTTTCCTTTTATAAGCTCACAGCCGGACCCTCGTCCAACTTCTTCTCATCGTCATCTTGTGTCTACTCCAATGAACACGAGTTTAGAAGATGATTTATGGTTTGATACTACTTTGGTCTCGCCTATGTTGGAGTTTCCCGAGATATCTACACCTCCATTGGATCCACTTATTGAGGAGGCTCCGATTTTATCTTCGTCTCCGACGCAAGAGCTTCCTCCATCTCCGGTCGTTGATGATTCCTCTCCGGAGGTGACTGACCAAGTTATTTCCGAGAGTTCTTCTTCGGTTTCCGAGACTTCCTCACTTGGTGACATGGATATCACTGATCCACAAGATGCTATGGGAAAAGGTTGTCGCCAAAAGTTCCCGTCTACACGACTTAAGGGCTACGTTACAAATACTTGCATGGTTGGCTCAGATAGTGATTTTGTAGATTCATCTTGGTATCCTATTGATGACTATGTCGATTGTAGTCAGTTTTCAGATCATCACCGCGCATTTCTAGCCGCTATTACGGAGGGTGTTATTCCAAAATCTTATGCGGAGGCTGTCGAACATGAACATTGGAAAGGTGCGGTTCGCGGAGAAATAGAGGCGCTTGAGGATAGTGGCACCTGGACCGTTGAGACACTACCAAAGGGTAAGAAAGCTCTTGGATGTAAGTGGGTTTTTACGATCAAGTATAAGTCTGACGGTTCTCTTGAGTGGTACAAGGCTAGGCTTGTTGTTCTTGGTAATAATCAAACGGATTGCTTTGTAAATAGTACTGGCTTTTTAGAAAAACTGTAAACTTGGTTAGTTAGTTTTCAAATTATAAATTTTTTCATGTGTTATCTTTCCTATTTTCCCAACTTATTAAGCCTAAAACTTATGTTTGATCTGTTTGGGTCCAGGATCAGCTCGCGTATGATATCAATATTGAACGTTTTAGCACAATTATTCAATGAACAATTAAATAATACGTGCCGTTTTGGTTAAACCTGCACTACCGAAAACAAATTTAAAAGCTGATTACTTACATAATGGAGAAAAATAGGTCGATAGGTTTAGTTCTGAAAGCAACATAAGCCAATTTAATAGACTACGAAAACGTCGTAAATTCGAGAGAAAAATAGCGTTGGCCTTGTTGGGTTAGTTGTTAGGTCATTTACATTTCTTATACCCTTTTGCATTAATAGTCCATCCAATAATATACCCACTCAAATATTAAGTTTAAGTTTATACAAAGATGCTTTCTCGGAATAAAATTATTAATTTATGATGATCATGCTTTTGGAAATTCGATGAGTAAAGAAAGGGGCCAATGGGGACCTTCTTTGTAAATTGTTCTCTACTTTACCAAATTGGATACAACTTCTTTTTTTCGTGAAAGCTAAAGCATCTCCATGGAGCCTTAAGTCAATATCGTATTTTAATTTTCTCAAAATGAAAAGAAGAATCTAGGACTTTAATTTTATTAATTTAAATTTCCATTTTCTCCTTACAATATTGTCCAGCCTAATCTTGCATCATTTTTTTATTAACGAGTCATATGTAAGTACGTAACACACATAATCGATTATGCTATTATATATACATGTATATAAAGTAGGTTACAATGGCATGAATCAACAACTAGAATATTAAAATATCTAACATATTACATATCTATTATTTTCATTCGAAGTTTTTGATATCCTAAATTCACGTGCCTTATAACAAAAAGAAAATTCCACCACACTTTACTTTCATCAGAAAATAGAAAGCTAAAACCTCAAATATCGAATATGAAATAAGATTTCTAACGTTGATAAAAAAATAAAGAATAAGATTTCTTACAAGTTTTTGAAATTCTTCCATTTTGATTGGGTTAAATTTCATATTTATTTAAACCGAATTTAATCGGAAGAAGTGTATATTGGTATGCCAAGTAGGTTGATTTTTTTTTAATTACCATAAAATTTTGGGGCAAAACATGTAATTCTTTCATACCCGAAACCACATCATATAATGTTTATTTCGTCTAAAGTACCATTCGAATTAACGACTTTTACGTTTTGCATGAAGTCTTTACCAATTGAACTATTGATTTTTGGTGGTTTTTTTTTATTTTCACAAAGTTGTTAAAAAATTCTCACCGATTTCTTTATTATGTGATGACGTTTTCGAACGTTACTTCGTAGTTGTAACTGCCATTTTTATTAATAATTATTTCAGCTTTTCAAAAACAAACAAATCGATAAACGAACAAATATAAAACATGCTTACTTACACTAGGCAACTTAAAGTTGTTCATGTGTGGGATAATCGGGCGTTAGTTTTACCGATATTCCCTGTTCATGTGCATTATTATACTCCCTCCGTAAGATGTTTTGTTTGAATCCCTCCGTAAGATGTTTTGTTTGAATGCGCGGGAATTAAGAAACATAAATTATAAACAAAACAATATTTAATATAATAACTTTAAAATACTATGCAACCAATCATATTAAAGACTATATAATTTAAAAGGTGAAAAGAATCAAATAACATTTAATTTACATAGAAACTAGTAAAACATCTAATAAAATGAAATAAATAAAAATATCGTAAAACATCTTATAAAAGGGAACGAAGGGAGTACTATTAGTCTATTAGATTGTAAGAAAAGAAAAAGAAAAACACAAACGTTCTCTTAGAATCTCTAAAATATAAAGTTAGTTCAGTTATTTTTTAGAGAAACTATACATTTTCTATCTATTTTGACCTTTTAATTTTTGAGCAATACATCAAAAATAAGCGACGAGTACTAGGGATCAAATGGATTCTTTACAGCAATGCAGACAAGCCACATATCAGAGATTTTATGTGCATTCGTAGATCGAGCAGAAAAGCCATTAGAAATGGAGCTCATATTTTTAAGTGTTTATTTGCTCAATAACAAAAAAAAATATATATAATTGATAATCTAACCAAAAAACCTAAATCCAATGGCTATAATATTGTCACATATGCCACTTTTAGTTAGTTTTTGAGTTATAATTTTTTTCTTTGTTATTAAGCAAATTAACCCTATTTTAAAAAGATTTTTTCTCCAAATTAGGAAATTGGATATATAAAAATATGAAGTCTTTATGATCACTTGAAAAAACATCAATTATATCAGGAACCATGCACATTCTCGTAACATACATTGATGACATGGAAAAACTTGTTATCAATTATCTACTAAAATTACAAAATACTGATGAGACTGTGTATTAAAAGATTTCTTTGAATGTTTTGTGTTTGCAGAATTTGAAAATTTCCAATACAATTTCAATGTGTTTTTTCACTTGGTAAACACTTTATATCAAAAAAAAATCGGAGTTTCATATATCTCGGAATATTAGTATTAGTATGGGTTTGGGATTCACGGTTTAAAAAAGCTTTCTATTTAATTCTGCCGTTAGAATCCATTAATGAGTGGAGTTTCCGGTCTAAGCAACACGGCTCTGCCAATACGGTGGTCATGAAGGGGTATCTCTAACAGTGGATTGAGCCATGGCTGATGAGTTAGTGCCTACGATGCTCTCCTTTACCTGAGACCCTTTTGCGGCTGTCAACACGGCTTAGCCAATACGTTTAGATCTGTGAAGTCTCTCCTCCGCCTATCCTTTAACCTTGTGGTATCAGAGCCCAGGACTTGTGTTTTGTTTGAGAGAATCATTGTTTATGTTGATCGTTCGAGTATCTAGGAAACTTAATTCTCATAATCATGTCTGAATCTCAAATCATTTCTTCAAATTTTCAGATTTCTACTTTGCCTAAAAACAAAAATCATAAAAATGGTTCATCATCCTCTAGTATAGATTCTCTTTACGAGGTAGAATATGTTCCAGGTGATCAAATGCCTGAAACTACTCTTCCTCTCGTCAACCCGTACGAGATCTTTGCTAAAAAACCTGGATTCTTTTCTGTTCGTGGAGTTACTCAACTAATAAGATCGTCATCCACCAAAAGAGTCAAGGAGTATGTTCAAGCAAGCAAGTTCTCATCATGCCAAGTTCCGGCCACCGAAGAAGAACAGTTCATCATGTTGAATATTCCAGAACAACTTCCGAGGCTTTGGCAGCAACAAGGATTTACACATCTCCACTTTGGAGTTGTGCGAATCGGTCTCACTCTACATGCCAGAAAAGGACTACCTGTCACAGCGAGAATAGCTTTGGTCGATTCTAGACTAAAGACTTACCAACAGGCGTGTATTGGAACTGTTCAAGCTACCTTGAACGCAGGAACAATCTTCATAACATTGTTCCCTAACTTTAATGTATCTTTAAAAGATCCTAATCTTTTGAAGGCACTTAAAGTTCAACTGCAGATCGTTGGAGCACCGATGCAAGAGAATAGTGTCCTCGCTACACTACATCATCAAATGGTCTACCGCATTCAAGATCATGCCCTGGATCTAGTACTCCCTTCATCAGATGAAGCGTTATTCCTGGAAGTTAATTCCGCTTCCCAGGCACCAAATGCGATCCAGATCCCTCGACAGATATCTCGTGAAGAACTAGTACAGAAACTCCCTGAAACATGGATGACAAGCTATGAGAAGCTTCACCCAGCACCGCAAGGCCCGATACAAACAGCTGAAGCAACTTTCCACTCAAGAAGCGATGGCCTCACGGAAATCAAATTTGAAAAGGCAAGATCATCATCTTTCCGAAGACCGATGTTCACACAATTCTCTATCCAAATCGATGAGAGCGAGATCCATGGTCCTTACAAAGATCAATATCTGAAACCCATCTCCTTTGAGCAAAATGGATGAGTCATATATCCGTTCAAAGACGAAAATGGACATTGTTTCTTCGACGTCTGCAACTGCACGGCATGCACAGACGATTATCTTGACTACAAGTCTGACGAAGATAAACGCAGAAGACGAAGAGCAAAGAAGGATCCTCTCTACAAAAGATATTTGGAAGGAGATCCATCGGTGGGCACACTCGGCGACGACAATAGAAGATACGAGTTCATAGTTCAGTATTCCCAGCCAAAGAAACCAGAACCTCCTGAGATTATGATGTTTAATCCAAATGGCTTTCCTCCTTTTGAAGACTTTACCAAAGACGGCGTTGCCCACAGCCCGAAGATTAGACCATCAATGGTTAATTCTTCTGGCCTTGATCCGTTATCCCAGGCAGAAAAAGTCCTCAATTGGCAGTCAGAAAACGCTATGGCCTACAACAAACTTCTTCATACGATCAACCATAAGGTGGATCAGATAGCAAGTGGTCACAACAAAAGAATGGTCTCATTGCAAAACTCGATATCAGAGATCAATGCTCGTCTAGAACAACTCCACAGGGAAATGCTGAGTATGGCGCAAAATATGTCAATCAACACCTCTCAGTTCCGACTCAGAGAGAAAGAGATGTCAAGTCTTAAAGGCCAACTAAAAGATCTTCAAGGATGGCTTGACGATATGAAGAGAAACAGAAAACGACTAGAAGTGCTCTACCGTCGTTCAGTGAGTTCCCAGTACCTTCCTTTCAAAGATCTTACTTGCCAGATTTTCTTCCGCAAGAAAGGCCAAGATCGGTGTCACAAATGGATAATTTTCTATCGTCAGATGAGCTGTATACATCCAGATTCAAGGTGCCAACCTTCCCAAAATTTAAAACGAATCCTTACCAGGAGAAAACAAGAAAATATAGAGAAGAAGCACCTCAGCCAGCTAAAAAACCAAGCTTTTCTACTCCACAATCCAGTCAAGGATCTAATGAAGAAGATAAGGGCAAAGGCAAGGCTGAAGACATTGGGATGATAGAATTCTCAATGACTGATCTACTCACTTCAATGGCAAACAAAGTTCAAGAACCCAAAGCCTATCAGATAAAAGAAGTTACTCACCCCCCAACAATCAACCATATATCTGATACAAGCTTATGTGATGAAGATACATCTACAGAAGAAGAAGCATCACTCCCGAAGCAATTCGCTATAGGAGAAAGCAGCGGCCCCAAAGAAGAACCTGAAATAGATGAAATGCCCAGCGATGAGGAGATGCCCAATAATCAGTTTCATCAATTTCAAGGAGACCCCGGGCAAGCAAGGCAATTCGCTTCAAGAGTCATTACGTTCACATTTGATGACATTCCATTTCACAAATGGAATACACGTCTCGATGAGTTTCGAGCATGGATGACTTCTAAAGCTCTTACTTCACCAACATATACGGTGATACAACAATTTGCAGCCAGACTTTCCGGTTCGTTAAAAGATTAGTGGGATTCCCTTGGAGATTACAGGCAGCTACAAGCTTATCAATCCACCATTCCGATAATACTTAGTGAAATTCACAGAGAATTCATTGGGAATCCCAACCACATCAAGGATCAACTGCAAAAGAATATTTTACGGCAAAATGTTGTTCCCTCCAGAAGAAAGATCTTGCAAAGCACTTTGAAAGACAGACGAAGCGATACTATGCACTTGACGGCCTAAACAATCCAAGCCTCAAGCACGTCTACCTTTCATCCATTGATGATTATCTCAGCCAACAAACAAAGCTCTACATCAGAGAACAAAACCAGACGGTTGAAGGAATTACCATTGGCCAGATCCAACAGCATGTTTCCAGAACACTAGACAAGCTCTGCAAGCAAAAACAATTTTGGTCAGAATTCATGGGTAATTCAAAACATCTAACAAAGGTGTGTTCAAAATCCGACTTGTTCATCAAGTGTTCGAAGGAGAAGAAATCATGTTTGTGCGATCGTAAGAAGAAGCATCATAAGACCAAGAGGTTTCCAAACAAGTATCCATTCCGGCACAAAAGATTTTTCAGAAGGAAGAAGAGCTTCAAGAAAACAACAAGATGTTTTGTTGGGGTCAGTTTTCACCCTTTTCAACAGTTACGTTTAAAGTCAAGCATATGAAGAAATGACTCTCTAAACTTTCAACGAGCAAGGTAGAGTAAGCCCCTAAGTCTTACTGCGAAGAAAAGCGAAGCAAGTGATCGTGGAGTGAGGCGAAGCAGGAGCGGACTGACACTGTGGATCGATCACAGGGTAGGCACTGTGGACCGACCACATGGTCGGCTCTGTGGACCGACCACGGCTCGGCTCTGTGGACCGACCACAGGGTCGGCACTGTGGATCGACCACAGGGTCGGCACTGCGGACCAACCACAGGCTCGGCCTCTATGGATCGACCGCAGGGTCGGCTCGGTCGCCTATCTTATCCTCAGCCCAATGCAGTCTCTGATCCATCAACATAAATGAAGCCTGAAGCCCACTCCAACGTGTCCGACTCAAGCAAATACGATTCCGCGAAGACTTAGGGAGTAAAACCGCCTTAGATGTAGTATATATATCTCTTTTGTACAAACCCTAAGGGGATCCGAATCTTTTCACAGACACAAGCTTTGTACTCAAATTTACAGCCATAAGAACAACTCTTTCTCAATCTCTTGTGATCCCTAGTTAGCATAGAAATCTCTAAATTCCCCTCACGAACTGTTACAAATTTAGTTGGGTTGGTTTCGACCCCCACATGTTTCCTCTGCCATAAGGAAGGACATTTCGCAAAGAACTGTCCCAACAAATCAAAGAAGAAGAAACAATATCTAATCAATTCAATATCTAATATTGCTTCTGATCTCGACCTTGACAAGCACGATCTCGAGTCAGTCCTATCATATGATAGTGACGAGCAAGACGCAATATGTGGATATTCCGATACTGAAGAAGAAAATTCATCCGAAGATGAAGAAGGATGTTACAAGATCACGAAGATTCCTCAACAAGAAGAAGATATACAGACACCCCATCTTCCCGTAACTATCTTTGATTCAGAAAAGAAGATGCGACCAGTTCATATCATCGCTTTCATAGACACTGGTGCACATACATCGATCATGAACCCTAATGTTCTATCACCATTGATGTGGCTACCGTATAATCAGGAGTTCAGAGTCGAGAATGCAAGTTCATTGGTCATCAAAGCAAAGTCTAAACCGATTACAATCGAAATCTTTCCGGGTTGTCAGATCACGACTCAAGTACTTGGATCGACAGCACCAGGCAAAGACATCATCCTAGGATGGGATTGTTACCAGTCATTAAAAAAGAAGTTCGATATTTCTATCGAACCCCGAGGAGTCAGATGGAAGAATCTGTTCAAGCCTTATACAACAATTCCAAGGCTCTTCCCTATCGAAGACATCATATGATCCGTGTTCGACAACATAAAAGAAGAGATTACAAAGAAATCATGTGCAGATTCACACAGTGAGTTTCTTCAAAAGTGCAAGAATCCGTTATGGCTAAATTCGACGTTCTTCATGTCACTCCCCTTCAAGGAGAACATCATCACTACACTAACAAAGGCAAGTCATGCGGGAATGCCCCCGGCGCTTCTACAACAAGCACATGAGGAATGTGAATAACTGATTCAACAAGGAATAGTCTCAACAACAAATTCACCATGGGCGTGCAAAGCTTTTTATGTCAACAAAAGAGTAGAACAAGCTAGAGGCAAATTAAGGCTGGTGATTGATTACAAGCCATTAAACCGATTCCTTCAAGATATCAAGTTCCCACTCCCGACGAGAAAAACACTGTTACAGCACCTTTACGGAGCAACCATCTTCTCAATATTCGATTTGAAATCAGGATTTTGGCAAATTGGAGTCAAACCGGAAGAAAGGCACAAGACAACATTCTGTTTACCAGATCGACATCTGGAATGGAAAGTCCTACCATTTGGTTTGAAGACAGCTCCGTCCTTATTTCAACAAGCGATGCTAAGGATATTTCAACCATTAGCCAATACAGCACTAATCTACATTGATGACATTCTACTATTTTCTAAAGATGCTGAAGATCATACCAAAGTTCTGAAACAGTTCCATGACTTAGTCCAACAGTATGGAATCATGCTTGCAACAAAGAAGATGACCATAGCAAAATTGGAGATTGAGTTCCTTGGAGTCAAAATTGCAGAAGGGAAATTTACACCACAACCACATATGGCTACAGAACTACTCGCGTTCCCCGATGAGAATCTCACAAGAAGGCATGTGCAACAATTTCTTGGCGTAATCAATTATGTCAGCGAATTTATTCCAAAGCTGTCACAGCTGACACAACCACTCAGAAAACTATTGCAAAAGAATCCTCCACAGTGGAGTACACGACAGACTAAAGCAGTAAAAAAGCTGAAGCTGGAGATTCAAAGGCTACCACCCCTGAAGATTCCCTCTATCGGCAAAAGAATAGTGCAAACCGACGCAAGCGACAAATACTGGGGAGCAATATTGTTTGAAGAGATTGATGGAAAAGACATATTTGTGCCTACAAGAGCGGACGTTTCAAGGAGTCAGAAATGCATTATCACTCTACGTTCAAAGAAATCTTAGCGGTCAAAAAGGCTATTGAAAGATTCGAGTTCTATTTGATAGGGCATAGATTCAAAATCGAGATGGATATGTCATCCTTTCCAAAGATGCTATAGTTCAACCAGAAGATGGTGCCACATCAGCAGCTACTTCGTTGGAGTGAATGGTTTTCAAAATATGACTTCGAGTCAGCCTATGTAAAGGGCTAGGAGAATATTTTAGCCGATATGTTAAGTCGTAAACCAGTAATACCAATCTCCACCATCATGAGCTACCAAGGCTCCAGTTCCTCGACAAAATCTCTCTATGATTTCGAAAGCAACATTCCCGAAGATACAAAGGAGCTGATCAAAAATGGAGAACTCCATAACCGCCTTAAACAGAAGTTCTTCCGATACCAGTCCATGATCTTATCCAGCCACGGAGTCCTCAACAACTTCATTTCACCACTTGGTATCCATCCAAATTATCCGTTCGCCCATCTGTACAGCATCCGACAAAGCGACCTCCCAGAAGAAGTCATTTGCTTCCTCTGGTATTTATGTGCGGTATACACTGTTAGAATTATCTTCAATATTCCATGGTTGTACCAACATATTAATTCCCAGAAATGCTACTCTAATGGCATATCAACTTTTCTGAGGTGGTTCGAACCAATGAATGTCTGGAACAGCAAACTTCGTGCTTCAACCAAAGCACTCAACTATCCTTTCAAGAAGCTAAGGGGTAAGGCCACTTCAAATCCGTTTTTCAATCCACATACCATCTACTTCTTCCACAGACATGTCAGCGTCAACCCAAGATCAAAAAAGATCCATGCCATGCCTACACTCATCCATCACAAAGATCTTAGCAGAGGAGTTCGCCCAGATTTCAACATGGCTGACAATGAGATCTTTGAAACCTTCCAAACTCACGCGTTCTGACTCAACAACACGGTCCAGAAGTTCGCTATCCCATACAAGCTCAATTGGTCGTTCTACGAAGTTGACTATCAGATGGACCTGGATGAAGACCTTCAGTTTTATATGATGAAGCAGGAGCAACTTAAGCAAGAGCAACTTACAGGCAGTAAGATTACTGGAGTAAAGATCGGCGACGAAGACAACAAAAATGGAAAAGCACCACCAGCAGGCGTATACTGGCAAGACTCACAAGAACCTGAGGATTCAGACCTAGACCTTGAAGAGATAGAAAAGTTCTGCACAACTGACACGATCATGGAGACGAATGAAGAACCAGAGCCAAAGTATGTGTGTCCAGACAATGGCTATGGATGCTGTGAAGATCACATGCTTGAATTTGAGATGGATCACTAGAAAGCCATCTTAAAGCCCAAAGTTATGGTAAATCTAAGAAGCCCACTAAGGAATCCAATAATAAGCCTAAGAAGCCCAATAAGGAGTCCACTAAGAAATAAGAAGCCCAATAAGTATTATGTTTAATTAAAATAAATATGTAAGAAATATCTAAGTGTGTAGAATAATCTATAAGTGTGTAATGAGGTAAGCGCTTACGTAAGCGACTTAAATGCCTCTTCTATAAATAAAGGATGTACCCATCCATGTAAGGAACAAGTTTTCATTTCTAAAAAAAAGTTTCTCTCTCTAAAATCATGCCTCTCTAAAATCTCTCTAAGTTTTCTAGATCTCAACATCTTCATAAGCTTTGTATTCTTTCCTCCAAAACACAAGTAGCGATCGAAGTACTCAAGATTTTGGGATAGACCCAGAAGAGTTTCCGGTCTAAGCAACACGGCTCTGCCAATACGGTAGTCGTGAAGGGGTATCTCTAACAGTGGATTGAGTCATGGCTGATGAGTTAGTGCCTACGATGCTCTCCTTTACCTAAGACCCTTTCGCGGCTGTCAACACGGCTTAGCCAATACGTTTAGATCTGTGAAGTCTCTCCTCCGCCTATCCTTTAACCTTTCTAGTCATGCATTAGAAAACAACAATTTCCCTTCAACCTTACAAAACTATACATTCGACAAGTATACCATATGTAGATGCAGGAAAAACTGTCTATTTCCCCACGGGAAGTATGACATACACATATAGCTCCACGAAACTTTGACCTCCGCACAAATCCCCACCAATGGAACTTAAATCTCTATTTCCCCACGAATCCGAATTGTAATCCAAACCAAGACCAAACCCAGAAAACCGTAATTTAACCAAACTCATATCCCGATTCAAACATTTTTCCTATTTTCTCTCTTTTCTTAAAGCGATTTAATTGTTTATTATTTAATTTGATCTCTCGTTATCTCTATCTCTCAAAAAACACCTGCAAATCAAAAGTTGATTCTAAAAACCAAACCAACAAATATATATCGCTCAAATGAAATATTTTCTTGCTCTGTTTGAATTTCTTTTCCATAAATTTTTCTCACTTTTTAATTCATATTCTTTATAAATTGATTCTTTTCTCAAAGCTCTTTTACGGCGAAGCACAGTGGGAGAAAGAGATTAGAGATATCAAAAAAAAAAAAAAAAACATTTGCATACATATCTATTACCAGAGTGCAAAAGGTTAGTGTTTTATGTGTAAACTCTATTTTAGTTTGGTCTCTGTTTTTCCAAAAACGTTAAATTTGATGTTTTTTTTAATTACAGAGACATGTCTGCGGAAGAATTCACGGCGGAGAAGTCGTCGGAAACGGAGTTCACGACTCACGAGATGCGAATATTGCGATATGACGGAGGAATATACGGCGGAGTATATACAGAGTGTTCGGAATCTCTACGCCTCCAAGTATTTTGAGGACTTTTTCTCGAATCACTCTTTCGAGTTCAACTCCATTTAGTTCAGCTGCTTCATCGTCGAATTCCATCACAGAGGATCTTGAATAATAGTAAAAACCCACGTCATTAGTGTTTTAAAATACGACTATGTAAAT
This sequence comes from Draba incana, assembly GCA_963576765.1. NCBI lineage: Eukaryota > Viridiplantae > Streptophyta > Magnoliopsida > Brassicales > Brassicaceae > Draba > Draba incana. The sequence continues at coordinate 27,061,823 of OY755208.1, forward strand.
ACAAATCAGCTTTTCAAGCTTCGACTTCGAGACAGAGGATCTTGAATTCCTCCAACAACCCAAGTCTCTTTAGCAATATCTGAAGATAATCTGTAATACTCAGTATCGTATCTCATCAACACTAACTCCATCTTCTCTTCCTCCATTAACGATCTCAAATCCTTTAGAAATTTTGAGATTCTGATTTGGGGGAAAACGAAATAAGATATGGGTTGGGTTTTCTTTTCGGTTTAAGTTTAATCGGGTCAAAATTCGGGTTAGATTACGTATTAATCCGGTTAACACGGTTTTACATTGGTTAACAATTGATTTGAAAATAGTAAACCAAACAGTAAACCGTCGTGTGGGGAATTATACATATCAATTTTATCTTGTGGAAATATAAACATTTAACTTTAGATTCGTGGGGAAATAGACATTTAAGTTCCACTAGTGGGAATCTATGCGGAGGATAAAGTTTCGTGGAGTTATATGTGTATGTCATATTTCTCCTAGGGAAATAGATAATTTTTCCGTACATGCATGGCCAACAACAACATCTTTTTTTTAAGTTAAAAAAAAAAAAATTCTTCTTTTTTATCGTGTACCCTTTTTTTAGCTAAAAACTTAATCAATCTATTATTACCTATGTAAATCAAATTAAAAAAAAAAAAAGAACGTCAAAAAGGTTTTTAAAAAATAAAGATAAATCAATAATCCATTTATTACGTGGATCGGTTGGGAAGAAATTGAACGGTCAAGATTGGACGATAATGTTGTGTACACGTGGCATATTATCTGTACATGTCGTCTACCTCACGTTGTCGGCTTGAAAATTTACGAACCGATAAACAAAATCAGAATAAAGAATGATACTATTTTCATTAATAGTATACTTCTTATCGATGCAGTATTATGATAGAAATACTACTACATCAATATGGTAAAAGAGCAGTATTTACAAGCAAAAAAATATAAGAAAATAGCTACAAGATCGAAAATAGAAATTATGAAGACAAACATAATTAGAGTAATTAAATGGACGGTGGTCTTGTAATTTATACGATGAACCATGCGGTTGTGGTCTCGTGGTAATGGGCTCACGGCTGTGAGTTCCGCCGTCTGGATTCAACTTCTGACTATCACAGAGAAATGGGCGGTGAAATGTGGGTACTATATGATTAGTTTTTTGGTCTAGAAAGCCGTTTAGATCCCACGATAATAAAAAAAAATTATATGATGAGTATATAATATCATTTTATTTACGATAATTTATATGATAAACATATTATTATCAATTGCTGATTTTGGATATAGGTAAGAGTTACTAAAAGTTATGGATTACAAGTCCGAAATATTTATGGTTTATTATATAAAAAAAAATTAAAGTTGAGAAATTCCAAATTTAATAAAAATGGTTATATTCTGTTTTGAGAAATTGTTAATTCAAGGCTGCTAACTATCTTCCGTGCCAAATATTTGATTGATAAATAAATATATATTATATTCGTAAATTGACTTTAACAAAACATAATTTCACTGTATTTCCAGGTTATTAATCGAATTTTAAACTAATACTATTATGATTGTAGTTGTAAATGTAATACAGTAAGGTCGAAAGCAGAGGATGATTGCTCGGAAACAATTATCGTGGCGCTGACTGAAGACGATATGACGTGAAAGGGACGCGCACCTGAACCTTCCTTCTAAATTCGACTTGAATCATTCATCAATTTCTGTAACCGTTTTCACATTTTAAAGAAATAATAAAAGGAGTGGTAGAGAAAACTATTGGAGGATGTATTCAATCTAATATTTTGAAAGATTTAAGTTTTAATAGATTTAGTGAGTGTTATTCTAGATAATTTGTTATTAAATTTTTTGAAGTCACATCAAAAAACCATGAACTTTACTTTTTTGTACATAAACCACAACATTCCCGAAATCGAATTTCACTACTAAAAATGTATAAGAATTGCAGATATTAGTCTAGTGGCATGAGGTAAATCTATTGAAAGCAGGCACCATCACATCCGGAATTGAATCTCTCTTCCTATTCTATATATGAATTTTGCTAATAGGTCGGCCAGTTATTGCCTAATATTAACAATATATATATATATATATAAATAAGATTTAGGCCAGCTGTAGTCTATTTTAACAAAAAAAAATAAAAACAAAAAAACTATTAACTATACTAAAGAAAACTGTTAGTAATCATTTGCATTTAGACAACATAATATTAGATAAGTCTGAAAGATGCTACTAATACCTCCCTTGTATCGATGGTTCTTGAACACATGGACCCTCGTTTAGATACTTGTTCCCTTCTTTTCGTGTCGACAATACATATGCCTAGCCCGAATATATATTAGAAATATCTTTAAGTTGTTCACAGGAAAAAGAAAAAAAGATTTTTTTGTAAGTTTTTTGTTAATACATGGATTTTTTGAAAAGATAAAAATAACTAATGTGTTTATTAAAAAAAAGATTCATAAAAGTATTTTCCATCTCATCGTTTCCGGATAATTATATTTTCTACTTTCTAAAATTCTAGAAATAACAGCTCAAAAGAGGCTAACATCAATAATTTTTTGGTAACCACTATCGAAGGCTATATAATATGATTTATTCATTTCTAGGAGATTTTGATTCTTGTTAATTTCAATTGTCACCTGATAATTTTCTTAAACATAGCACGCAACACAGTTTTTCAAAAAGAATAAAGATCGAATTATCAACTTTATTATCCAAGATTTGTGAAAATGAAATACCGAAAAAATTCATAAGGTAATATCTATATTTTCATAAGATAATATCAAATCCCGATTGGTGGTAAATGAGTTTTAATATGCTGTCGAATTTTTTTTAAAAAGATAATGTTAAATCAACAAAAAGGTATAACGTTCCATTGGTTCATAATTGTTGGGTCAAATAAATGAGACAAAAGGGTAAAACAAAACTTTAAATTTATCACTAGTTAAATACGTATAAGGTCAAATCAAGATGCTAGCTTGCTACCAAGATCCAAACTAATTTCGAATTGGCAATTCTCAGGGAATTAAATATTACGGTTTTAAATGTACATGTGTGAAAACGTTTTTGTCCACCCAAGACTAGACATTTCATTTTGAAGTTTTGAGTGGCGGTAATATCAAGATTGAGCCAAATAGGCATTGATTGTCCATCCATTTGTACACGATGAGGTACGGAGGAAGAAATGATAAATCATGCGTTATGTCAAGGAGTTAAGAGTACGTGGGAATTAGCTGGTTTTACTTTGACAAGTGATAACTACTCATATACATCAGTATCTACAAATATGGATTTTGTCAAATGTGACGAAAGCATATTAGTGACCACGAATTGTTCTCCTGGATAATGTGGTTTATATAGAAATCGAAAAGAAGTCTTCCGAGGAATTGAATCCGAGCCACTAAATATTAAAACATAATCGGTTAATGAGTTTAAAGCATGGAACGTAACATAATTACAGACGTACACCATATGGGATAACCCTCCGGTGGTATACTTCACTTCCATTAATTGTTCGATGGCTCTTGGAAGGAGAGTGAGCAAATATCCGGGTTGGGATGGTTTTGTCATATGGGGAATTATACAATCGTGTTGGGTACGGGAGGGATCCGACATATAAGGCTCCCATGCATTCAGAGATAGAAACCCTTCTCTGAGCGATGAAGAACATGTTGGAACATAATGTGAATTGTAAGAAGTTTGAGACAGACTGCGCTGGGTTGCTCAAGTTTGTGCATGTAGTGGAGAAATGGTCGCGCTAGCCATCTTGGCAAGCAGATTTGAAGAACTTTGACTAAATTTCCCCTCCCTTACCCTAACGAAGATTCCCAAGGCACCAAATATGAAGGTATACTCTTTATCTCGTTCAGCTAGACCTAGACTAATTCATTTTTCTTATGTAAGCAATTTACCTCAATATTGGTGATAATAATGTTTTAACCCTATATAATCTACTGTAAGTGCACAACAAATGCTTGAGTAATAAATGGATCGAATCCATAGAGATCAAGTGTTACACTACGATTTTCTTAAGATTGAGATTAAGCTAAGATGATAATATGAGTTTTGTTTGTCTTAAATGCAATAATGGAAATCAGAAAGCAATTAAACGATGTAAACTTATAGATTAAAAACGTTATGCTTTAGGTATATTCACAATAAATCAAAGATCATGAACTAGATAATTATTCAAGGAATAATTTAACGCAATTTCGAACTCAAACAAGAATGTATAACTAATTCACAGTAGTGGTATCAGAGACTTTAACTAGCAACTTAAAATTCTAAACTGTCATTTGAACGTAGAATATTAGACAATTTTTAACGAGCAAGTTTGATATGTTCACTAATTGCCTTAACATCAGCTTTTGTTGGCTAAGGAATGTAACGCCCCGACCGCCCCTCCAATGGCCCCCCGTTCACTCACAGGCCCGTGGGCCCATCATGTCCTACGGTCGGTGCGTTAATCCGGGAGGCTCGGAAGTCATGTTTACTGACCCTGCAAATCACCACGGGATCTTTTCCGTGTTTTGACCTCACTCACACGGTACTGGAAATGAATTCTTAGTAGGTCACCCATCTTGAAACTACTCCAGCTCAAGCATGCTTAACTCTGGAGTTCTCTCAAGACCTGTGACCGAAAAGATAAGTGCACTTTGGTGATATAGGTAGCCAAATCAATTCTTTTAAGCCTTTCCGCATATACCGCATATATCATATATGCTCTGAAACCGGGGTTTCATAAGGAGAATTCGCTCACCTATGCTCTAACAAGCAATCTAAAACATTTTTGATGAATAGATTAAGATACTAAGTGATCAATTTAGTGTAAGGAAAAGGAATAACAATAGGTGAAAACAATATAATGATAAATCTCTTTCTATGTTTGATTTAATGATAGATTCTTTTGAAATCCTAAAACCTAACAACGGATTTACTCAGACATGTTGGAAACAAAAACACAAAGAGATAAAAGAAATTGTAAAATTATATTAAAGTACAGAAATTGGGGTTCTGAAAAACTTCGTCTCTCTGAAGCTTACAAAGTGCAAAGCTAAAATGTGTGATGACAGAAAAGTAAAGTGTAGCCGCCACAATGGCTAAAATATCATATGTAGGTCTAAAGTCGAGTTCCTAATGAAAAAAGGGGGGAAATTGAACAATTAGCAAAATTTGGCAAATCTACGCAATCACTCGGTGCAGAAACGGAGTCTTAGACCAACGCCCGTGACCGAGTGTACCCATGGAGATCTTCAAACGAATGCAGGAGGATTTTCTGGGACCGGTGCTCATAACCGTATGAAACCATGTAGATCTTCAAACATGTGCAGGAGAATTTTCTGGGGCCGGTGCTCATGACCGAGTGAAATTGTGCAAATCTTTAAATGGTACATGAGAATTTTTTGAGACCGATGCTCATGACCGAGTGAACTAGTTGTTGATTCTAAAACTTATTCCTTCATCCGTTTTGCTCCAAATTCAATTATTTTCACTTGTTTCACTTAAAAGACATTTTTTAGACACCAAAAATATCAAACGATTCGAAAACAAAGAAAAAACTCAAAATAAGATTTAGAACTTAGATTATAGTGCGTCAATAACGTAATATATCAATTTGATAATCAACCGTGATAGTTTTCTATGATTCAATATTTGGTTGACAAAAAAAAATGTATAAGCAAATTAACATTCTTTGAACTATGTTTTAAAAAAATAATGTGATTCATAAATAAATTCGTCGGATTGTTAATGCTTTAAATTTAGCCTGTCAAATTTCTACAATTAAGTGTTCTTAAGAAAACTCAGAATCCAAACTTTAGTTTTTGTTCTGGTACCACTTGTTTTGTTAGTTTAGAACCAACAAAATAAAATTTAAACTTTTTAAAAATAACATTTCTATCTTTTGGGATGAATTTTTCTGCACTAAATATATTAAATCGACAGTTCACAATAACAGTTACAACCAATGCTTCACAGTAGTTAAACATTGATCATGCTGATATGTGTCCTGCAAACTTCATCCATTGTCTTGGAATTTAGTTTCCGGTTTAAAAACGATGTCAACAACTGAATTATATATATAATATCCATTCTCTTCCCAGACCAAAACTCAATGAATATGACATATACAAAAATACATAACTGAATATATAAATTATATGTATAATTTTAGTATAATTTGTAAGAACAATATCAATCAATTATGTCATTTCTATGGTTTTCAAGATCGAATCGTGTCATGTCTTGCGCGCTCTCCCCGATCTCTCATAACCACATCATTTTTTTGTTTGGTCCCATAATCCAAAACTGATTGTAACTTAAATATAATGGCCAGAAAATATTTAAAAGGCCAAATTCTAAAATTATTATCTTTCTAAACAATTATTTGCCTATGGACCACAGAACTAAAGTACACAGCTAAAAAAACAGATGCTAAATGATTTTCCCCACTAATTTCTTTCGTGTTATTAGATAAAATCTATTTTAAAATTTATAGATCAAACATAAACTCCGCTATTACTTCGTGGACTGGTCAATATCTCAAAATGGCTGGGAAGAAACTCTTTGTCCAAAAAAAAAGAAGTTGGGAACAAACTCGAGATATGCCAAATACACTGTACAATTCTTCTTGAGATCGTATATTTTTCGAAACAATTCAATTGCGTGTCTGAGAGTTGAAATTGATGGTATATCATTTATAACATGCGAAAACACGTTGGATTTTGGAATTTTTTTTTTCATGAACCTTTCTAGCTAGCCCTAAAACTAGTCGTGCAGCATAAAGTGGTTTAGTTTGGACCAGATTAAACTCTTTTACTGGAAAGTGTTAGTAATAGTACGCTAAATGAATAACTGAAAATAGAAAACAACCCGGCCAACTTCAACTAATTCTTTCAATAAAAATTAAATTATTTTTGAAAATACCAATTCTATAAGTATAGTCGAAACAGTATCATGTTTTACGACCATTACAAAATTTAGGGTGATTACTTAGAATAATCTATTTTTAAAAATAAACTAGGTGACTTCCCGCACCTAGGTGAAAATTTATAGGGATTTAAAATTATTTTTAGTATCTAATAGTATCATTTCATGTGCGGGTATGAAAATTTATAGGGATTTAAAATTAGTTTTAGTATCTAATAGTATCATTTTTTATTTATAAGAAAAAATAAATATGCATGATTTAAAATTTTTAGTTTTATATATGTATGTATATAGGAAATGAATATGGGAAGGAAAATAATTTTAGTATTTTGAATGTTACTTTGAAATTGTAAATAAAATAATTAATTTAAGACTTATAAAGTTCTAGAAAATTAATATCATAAATATTTTATTTTTATCAATACTTTTATTGCTTAAGATTAATTTTTATTCTTGTTAAGCTTCTTCATTATTCGATTACTTTTCTCCGGCTTCTCTAGCTACAATGATATAACATTGTTGCCATTTGAAAAAAAAAATCTATTATCAGTTATTTTGTTTTTTTTGGGTGAAATTAGTTACTTTTATCACTGAGTTAATTAATAAACAGATTTAGCCAAATAGTACATATAAGTGTATTAGTTATCTTCAAAAAAAATATGGCAAGATAGAGATGACAAATAATATGTTCATAGTATATTAGTATATTTTTACAGGGATCAAAGCAGAAAAGTAGGATAAAATATTGACACAAACTATTCAAATTCACTAAAAAAAATATTATTAATGTTTGAATCTAAAACAAAAAAAATCTTTAAACTCGAAAAACAATCTCGACATATTTAAAATTTTTTTCGTTTTCTTCTTATTTTTAGGTTTATAATATTAAGTGAATGTAAAATATATTATAATACTTTTTGTTTTATAAATCGTTGATGATTTTTTTCAAAGTTTCCTATTGGAATTTACTTTTTGTTCAATCCAAAATTAGTGTAACAAAAAAAAATCTTAAATTAGTCAGTTTATAAATAGGATCCAAAAATAATTCATAGTTTTTTTATTGATATTATAATAATAATAATAATTGAGTTAAAATAAAGATTTAAGAATAATAATTCATAGCATTTAGCCATATCATCTTTTTCATCACTCCATGTCATCATTCTATGTCATCATTTATTTAAAAATAAACAATAGAATTAAAACACCTAATCTATTATAATTAAAACAACTTTGCATTTAATAGTAAGGGGATAGCTAGAATAACCTATATAATTTTGTATTGTTAATATAATCTATTTTGTATTTCATTTTTTTCGTAATACCAAAATTAGCTTTGGCACTCTACCGAAACATTGACATACTCTACCGAGACATTGACAGACTTTACTAAAACATTGACTAACAAATTGATATCTAAGTATGCTAATATGTGTGGAAGACTTTTGGTACGCCTGCTAGACAAATGCAGACTCTACCAAAATATTGGCAGACTCTGCTAAGAAAATGCAGACTTTACCGAGATATTGACACTCTATTCAGATATTGGTAGATTCTGCTAAGAAAACGCAGACTCTACTGAGGTATTGGCAGACGCTGCCGAAGTATTGACAGACTCTACTGAGACATTGATAGACTCTGCTAAAAAGAAGCAGACTCTGCTAAAAAAAAGCAGACTTTACCAAGTCTGCCAAAATATTCTCACACTCTGCCAAGAAAACGCAAATTTTGCTAACAAATTGGCAGACTTTGCCAGAAAAGCGCAAACTCTACAAAGTCTGCCAAGATATTCGCAAACTAGTAGATTGATTTCTAAGTCTGCTACTTATTTGGAAGACTTTGGAGCGTCAGTTCGAAAACCGCAGACTTTGCCAAGATATTGGCAAACTAATAGATAAGATAGCTAAATTTGCTAACACATTTGGAAGACTTTCGGATTGATTGCCAAAAAACAAAGTGTAGATTTTACTAAATATTCGGCCGAGATATTAACTATCTAGCAAATTGTTTTGTGTTTTAGTGATAATATTAGTTAATAAGAGTATTTTCGGTATTTCTGAAAAAAAAATCAAATTTAAGATGAGTTATTTGAACAATAAAAAATTAGATAGGTTATTCTACTATTCTTTTAAAAAAATAGGTTATTCTAGGCAAATTTTTCTAAAATTTATTGATTGATTTTTTATTTTTTTTTTAGAATTATTTGGATGGTCAAAACCAAAGAAAAAACTTCAACTAATTTTATTGGCATTTATAGTTGCCAAATATAAATATCAGATCGATAAAAATTAAATTACCCGCATACCTTTTTTGCATACCGTACAAAATTTGGTGCGCACATGAAAATTCATCAACCACCACTTCTCATTTGATCTACTTTTTAAGTTTCCTATAAGCGGTTTCTTTTCACACCTAAATGCGGATTATATCAGCAAATTAACACCGCCTAGAAGATACGTTAATAACATATAACCATTCAAAGTTTGAAATCGTTAATTTAATCCAAATGAATTGGTCACTCTTAAATCCTGTACAGCACAACAGTTCATCAACGTGTATTAACTTAAGTTATTAATTATTAAATAAATATTGTCAGGTGAAATTAAAAAAAGTCAATTCCATAAAACATAAATAGGTTTAATATTGAAAACCATCTAATTTAATAGGTTTAGACTTTAGTGTAATAACGGAGAAAAAAAAAAAAGACTTTAGTGTAATATTCTCGCCGGGAAATTTATGTCAATTGCATAAGTTTTTTTCCCTTAATCAAATACTAATAGATAGTAGTAGATAATATGGAATTGGTGGGGCACCACGTAATTTACTTTGTGAGGTTGTGTGTACTTGATTGCTTTGTACTCACGTGATGCGTTGTTAATGGGCCATTGATATACAACAATAATATATTATGTTTGACAAAAAATACAATAAAATAAATATTATATGTAAATAATTACAGTGATTAGTTTGGTTATAGTTTTAAAATAATTGCTGTAGAATTTTTGTTTTACCTTTATATATTTTTTTTGCTTCAGATTTTTTTCTGTACAATTTTTTTATATATATCTTTTTGTTGTAATTGTAAATTTTTAGCTAATTATTCTAAAATTAAAAAAAAAATGATTGGTAAGTATACAATATGTGATGTAGTTTTAATTAAATTAGTTTATATAGATAAAAATTGTTATAATTTAGATAATTAATGCTACTTTTAACATATAAAATAAAGACAAAAACCTTAAGCTATTTTACAACAAAAAGTCTACAACAAAAAGATCTACAGAAAAATGTGCAGCTACAACCAAATAATTTTTACAGCTTACCAAATAAAGCTTTATGTTTTTGACATGTTACAGCCAGATAATTTTTTTTTGTTGTTGTAATTTTATAAAAAAAGCTTAATCATAATTGGTAAAATTAGAACAAAGTCTATAGTTTTAGGAAAAAATCGACAATATGATTGATAAAGATTTTATAATTTTTAAAAAAAAGACCATAGACAAAAGTTAAAACTCAAACAATTACCCCATATATAATATTTTTAATGAACAACAAAATTCACGTATATATTTGTATTTTATCCGACAGCTTTTGATTTAAAAAACATACAAATTAAAACCTTAGTATATGCTCGGGTATGTGCATAATAAAAACATAGGATAGATTGAAACTGTCCCCAGTTTGATATTTCATATCCAACATAGCGCATTACCACTCACAAAACACAATTATGCTCCACTTCCACTTTAATTAATTTATTTTCCAAGATATACTTTTTCAAGGACTTTATAAATACAAGAAGACTTCTGGGGATCAATGCTGTATTAAAAGTATTAATTGTTGACAAAAAGAAAATATAATCGATTATTTCACATAGTTTTAATTAAGAGTAGACCTTCATGGATGTTTAAGAAATTATAAAAATTAGTATTCCTCCCGTATTTATAAAAATTGACAACAAAAATCTCTGTAAAATTATTGGAAACACTTTGTTCGGATGTGTTGACAAAAAAAAAATTAAAACGATATACACATCCGAACAAAATGTTTCCAATAATTTGTTTTACAGAGATTTTTGTTGTCAATTTTTATTAATTGATATTCATAAGTTTTTCTAAGTACGAGAGGGTACGTAAGCAAATACGTGTAGAGTTTATTAATGTGTCAATTTATTTTCTTATTTTCGACATTGGAGTTTACTAAAATTGATACGTGTATGATTTGCACGATGAGACGAAAATTTATGAATGCGTACGTATACGCATACTTAAGTGATATATAGATAATTTCTGAATAAATAACTAAAGCCATCCAAATATCCGAAGAGGTACATTTTGTCTTCTTCACCTAACTTTGTTGTCATATAACTTTTATTATTTCTTGCAAATACATAATTCAAATATAAGCCTTCCCTTTGGATCTTTGCATTTATAAAACCTATAATTTGTCCGTTTCTTTTAAAACAAAATCTAAACGTTTAAATGTATTGATACATAGAAAACAATCAAATGCAATGTGTACTATTTTTTATATTAAAAATGGGAACATTGCTATAGTAATTGAATCGATATGCTCGTTATAATCTAGGGTTACTATAACGGGTGGTGACTAATGGAATCACAATAAAAAAAGTTAAGAGGTCAAATTAACAATGACCAGTAATGTGTAAACTTCGAAACACATATATAACCATTATGTAAATTTCTAAGCTATACGAAAACACCATGGTTAATATGAATTTCGACGTACGTATTAATTCTGAATACTCTCTATAAACGGAAAAAAAACTTTAGTGTGATAGATACCCACTATAATGACTAGATATATATGTTATCACTTGTATAATCCGCAAATAAATCTTAGGTCACTGATCACCACCAAAATCGTACCTATATGCTTGATTTGGACTGCACGAAATGTTATACCAAAAAGATGAAGAAGAGAAACGTGCATCTTTGATAATACAAATCAGATTCTTTTTTAAAAGTAATGGTTTGGTTTTAAAAAAATAAGAATTGACACAAAAAGATTTCTAAAGAAGAAGAAAGTAATGGAACGAGAAATAATTTATGTATAGGCAAGAATCACAACTTTGCTTAAACCACGTATATTGGCAATACCACCTAAGATGCCTATTGCCACCAATTAAACAATCGCTTTATTGTCTAAATCCACACCTTATTCCAAAGGACTTCTAGATTTCTCAACTCACCCATTTTTTAGAAGAGGTCCCCATATGGTAACTAAATATTACAAGAACGATATAAATATTTGTAAAAATATTTGAAATTAAATAGCAACACACAAATACAGTAAAACCTCTATAAATTAATAATGTTGGGACTTTGAAAATTTATTAATTTAGAGAAATATTAATTAATCGATAAATTAAAAATTATTAATTTATAGAGATATCTTTTCAATTTCTAATCTTAACAAAATTATTTTATTTTAAAATGGAAATTTTCTCTAAAGTTCATATTCTAGTAAATAATATTTTACTTAAATTTTCAAAATGTTTTGTTGTTTACATATTTTTTATCAAATTTTCTTTTACTAAATGATATTTTCTCTTGTATGTACGAAATTTTAGTTGTTTCAATATTCTTTTTAGGTTTTTGATTAAGCATTCTTCATGTTTAATATTCTATAATTGTTTCAACACCATAATTTGCAATGGCTTCCCAACTAAGATTTATTACGAAATCAATAATGTCAGATTAGATGCCCAAAAAGTTATGTGAGTACAAAATAGATCATATGTCATGCATCCGAAAAGATTTGCAAATGTAGTTTGGAGAAAATTTTAATCTAAAAATTATTCAACAGGTAACAACACAATAAATTGTTAATGCAATAAGGTTGATGCAATAAAAAAAAATTAGAATTAAACTTCAACGTAATTCCAACTTTAAAAAAATAACTAACAATATTGGAGTCATGTATTACTAAGTCGTCTTAGTTATATATATTATACCTATGATTTATAATTATTAATTTATGATATTGTTGGGATCATATTTTACATAGAATTTTCAAAAATAATTATTATCTTATTATCTTCTCGAATTTTGCTAATTTTTACATTAGCCCGACTCGGATCGGGAAATTTTATTAATTTATAGTGATTATTAATTTATCGAGTATTAATTTATAGAGGTTTTACTGTATTAAATCTTTGGTTTTGAACTTCCAAAAGATATAAATTAGGATTCCACAAAATTACTTGATTGATAAAAAATTTAGAAAATTGTTGAATAATTTTAGCATTTCACAAAAGCCAAATCATGTTGACAGACAAAAAAAAAAAAAATTGGGAGTGGAAACGTTGTATGCGTTCTATCATACTTAACTATGATATGAACATGGAAAAGCGTATATTAAATCCATTACGTTTACGTTTAATTTATCAAAAGTTGATTTTAGCGTCTAAAAAAATGCATTCGCATAGCTCGGCATGGACCAATGTTTTGAGGAAAACTATAGACAAAAAGTTTGTATCGCACTATATATACATACATATATGTAATGTTTTATTTTATTTTTTGGTCTGTCAGTTTAAACTATACCATGGTAGCTAAAGTTGAATCTAGGGTGGTGCTGAAGCACCAACCAAAAGTCTATGGCCACTGGACAAATTCGACGGCTAAAACCAAATTAGATACTGTGATTATAAAAAACCAATTGTAGTGTTACCCATTAAATCCGAGATTTTTTCTAGAAAGATCTATTTTTTTCAAAAACACAAGATTTAGGAAAAAACTACTAATTTGAAAATCCAAGATGGCATGTTAAAAAAAGAAAAATATCCAGAGGCGTAATTGACTGGGCATGTGCACAGCAACGTGACCGGACTTCAAGACCGAATTCAAATCGATTAATTATTTTAAAAATTAGAAAGCGACATCTTGAAGTTTTCAAAATAAAATATTTTTAGAAATTATAACAAAAACATAAAACCAGAAAAAGCTAAAACAAAATAGAAAAGAAAATAAAAGGCGAGGGATCCGTGATTCCAAAGGATTCGCTGTCCCACGCGCCTAACTATCCGTCACATCTCACGCGTCTCTCTCTAACATTTCCACTTTCTCCTTCGCTCTCTAACATTTCCACTTTCTCCTTCTCTCTCTTCTCTCTACTATAAAACCTTGTGTTCCCTTCTTCCCATTCTGCACCTCTATCTCTCACTAATTTCGATATTGCCACTGAGACAAAAAAAAACAACATTTCACCGAACAAACAAAAAAGAAAAGAAAAGAAAAACAAAGCGTATGGAGGAAGAGAGGCTAACTCGGACTGACTCAGCTGAGTCGACCGATAAAAAGCGAGTCAGGGACGAGTCTGACGACACGGTTCTTGACTCGCCGGAGGTGAAGCGGTTAAGAGATGATTTATTCGATGTTCTCGATGACTCGGTTCCTGAACCAGCGAGTCATGATCTCGACTCGTTCATGAAGAGTTTCGAGAACGAGTTATCAGCTGTAACCACCACGGCCCAAATATCCGGCGAAACTCAGCCGGATCTCGGTTATCTTCTAGAAGCTTCCGATGACGAGCTTGGTCTACCACCGCCACCTCCATCGGTTTCTCCGACTCAAATCGTGACAGAGGACGAAACGACGGAGACGTTAACGGATTTAGTACGAGCGTCGTCGGATTCGTCTGGATTCGAAGAGCTATGGGGATTTGAGGACCACGTGTCGAATTTCGGTTCGTTAGATTTTGGTTCCGGCGTCAGAGAAGGTGGAGATTACGTCGCTGTTGAGGGGCTTTTCGAATTTTCCGACGATTGTTTTGATTCCGGTGAGCTATTTTCGTGGCGGTCCGAGTCGTTACCGGCGGAATAAACAAGAAGACGTTTTATTTTTAGGTGGGAAATGAAAAAAACGATGCCGTTTTGTAAAGCGTTTTGGCCTCCCTGCCTTTTTTTTAACCGTTATCATTTTATGGTAGATGGTTAAATTATTAAATTTATCTATTAGGATTAGGAACGTTAAATATTTTGTTAGTGGGGGGTAATTTGCTAGATTAGTTAAGCGAATTCGTTTGTTGTTCTTCCCAGATCTTTAACTATTTTTCTTTGAATAGTTTTTGTTAATGTGAAAATTTAGTATACAAAATCTCTTTGCAATTTTTTAAAAATTTTCTTAAAGAGTTCATACATAACGTTCCGTCTCTCCACCGTCAAAAAAGAAAAAACGTTCCGTCACTGCCGTCAAAAAAAAAAAAAAAGGTTCCATCTGATTTCATTTCATTTTCACTGAGACGGAGTGGTGGCCCATGAAGTATGTGATATATAGCCCATAAGGCCCAACACAAACCGCTACTATAGTAATCCGGATATGATTTGTTGAATCAACCAATTGTACGGTTCGCCAAAGTTAATGAAATCAAACCAGACATTGTGAAATGATTTTTACCAATTATACCAGACTTAAGGATTGGTCAAGTTCGTAGTTATGAAGATTAGAGAACACTGAAGTCCACCAAACCGGTTACATTTCAAATAAATGAAGCTTAAAACCTTAAAACCGGTCTAGTAAACCGGAGTTTCGTTTATATTAATTTATAATATATCCGGTTTAGCCGACTCAGTGATCGGGATATATGCAAGATTAAAAATCTATTTCTCTTTCTATATACGGAGACACGAATTGAAATCGAGCGCGCGACACAAAATCGAGGCAAACCCTAATTTCGTGTTTTTCCCCCTTTCCGGCGATCTGATGGTGAGCGACGAGCAGGTCGAATTAAACCACCGCAAACACCGTCGGTCTTCTTCTCCGTCCGACGAGGTCGATAAACCTTCGAAGCGGCACAAGCACCGTCATCACAAGCACCATAGTAAACATCGTCACCGTCATCACCGTGATAAGAAGCACGATGAGGAAGTTCAATACGGCGATGATAACCGTGGTGAAGTTGATATGGAGGAAGGGGAGATTTCAGGAGAAGAAGGCATTGGGGAGATTCTGAAGAAGAAATTAGAGTCAGGCGAAATCAAATCCGATCACAATAATCTGGTCTGTTCTATTCGCCCTTTTATCTCTATGCGATTGTTTCCGGTTTGTTAGCTTAACTTCTCTTTGTGATCAATGGGGGTTTTATTGGAACTAGGGAAAGTGTAGACTAGAGTTTTCTTATGCAAATTGTGGTTTAGTGCTAATTATCAGTATCCAGATTCCAGAACGAATTTACACCTTCTGGTTTTCTCGTATAATAATGAAGTTGTTCGTCTGTGAGATTAGATAACCTGAATCTCTCATGCATACACTGCAAGAACATGAAATGCAAAAGCAGTTACACTAGGCGTACAATGGAGACTGATGGATTTCCCTCGATTTGTAAGAGTTGGTTATTTAAAATTCTCTTTCATATAAATTGTTCTTTCCGTTTTTCATGTATGCTCATGCTTATCCATTTTACGCTATATATATCTCTCTTGCGACCAGTGTTTTAATATGTCGTGGCGGTGATTGCAGCCTGTTCATGTAGATCCTCTTCCTGATGACGGGGTCGCAAATGATAGAGATTTCGGAAAACGTGTTCATCAGCCAAAAGGAGAGACTTTTCATGGTGTTTCGACTCATGAATCTGTGAGGGATGATAAATATCCTTTAGAGAAAATTGGTAACAAGGATATCAAGAGCTCATCGTCTTCCAAGAACTCTGAAAAGCATAAGATTAGTACCCGGTCGCCGTCAAACACCAGACACACTGCTGAGGTTCCTGTTAGAGGAAAACATCGTGGTTCTAGTAGGGATTATTGTCATGATACAGACTTGGGTAGGACCGAGGAAAAATACTATCACCGTGGACACAATAAGGAAGATGATAGGCGTTTAAGTCGAGAGGTCTTGGAGAGAGAAAGGAGTACAGAGAGAGAGACGGACAGGGAGGGAATCAAGGACAAGGAACAAAGAGGAAGTAAGCATAGAGACAGAGATAGAGATCTGCGGAGGGAAAGAGAATGGGAGGAAAGACAGGAGATAGAGGCTGAACGTGGAAGTAGAAAAGAGAGGGGTAGCATTGATAGAGATAGGAGGGGAGAGAGGGACAGAGACAATGACAGAGGTAGGAGTAGAGATAAAGACAGGTATAATAGCAGAGAGAGGGGGAGAGAGAATGAAAGAGAGAGACGGAGTGAAAAAGATAGGGGTAATGGAAGGGAAATTCAGAGTGACAGGGGAAAGCATAAAAGCTTTGATGATGGATACGGTGAAGTGAGGCCCAAACCGTCTGGACATTCAGGACATGATGCCGAAGATGACTTAGAGATAAGAAGTTCAAATTCAAGAAAGGGCCATAATTCTAAGGATGGCACTTCCAAAGAAGTTTGGAGCAACGCTGAAAGGTATTTTTCTCCCAAAAAACTTTGCCTGGAGAATGTTTTGGTTGGTTGTATATCTGCAACGCCTTGTACTATATTGTTTGATTGTCTTATCTATATTTGAACAGGCCCAGAACTAATAATGATGATAATGGTGAAGTTGTTGTTTGGGATCTTGCTGAACAAGAAGATGAAGAGCTAAACAGAATCGAGGAAAGCAGGAAGAGAATGCAAGCCATATTGGAGAAATATAAGAAAAAGTCAGAGCAGGAAAACATATCTTCTTCTGATGATAAGGGGAAAGGTGATTCTCAGTTCTTTTTAATGTTCTTTGCTCTTATTTAGTACATGGGTGTTGTCATCTCTGGATTGCTAGATTATCTGTTTAAACTTGCCCTTTTTTCGTGTGTGAGTGTAGTTGTCACATTTCTTTTACATTGTGGTTTAGATTAGTCTATATGAAAGTAGTTATTTAGCTCAATTCTATTGCATTGCTATCACTTATGAGAAACTTGAGCCTTTCAACTTAGTATGGGGGTCATAATTCCATAAGTAGAAAAGTCATTAGATTTTGATAATTGTGTCATAAAAATATGTCATTCTTCCACATCTACTAATACAAACGTCTTCTGAATCCAAATCTTGATCCAGCAGGCATTCCGAAACAGTCCTCTACTTTGGCAGATGTTTTTGGAAGTGGTACTCAAGAGCCTGTTGCCTCAGCAGTTAATCCAGCTAAAGCTGGGTTTGATAATGATACCATAGATGGTGATGTCACGAAACTGTCATCGATAGTTGGGGAATCACCTGCTCGACTTGAAATTTCAGACTCAGATAGGACATTAGCTTCTGCAGGACTTGGGGAAGGCAGTCCAAAGGTTTGTTTGCAAAGGAAAATTTTCTTATATATTTGTTATATGTGGTCTTGTTTGGTTGTGAGTGTTTTTCTGTAGCTTATAATTTGTTTTCTAAATTTTATTTTCCTCAATCTTATATAATATGCTTTATTTCCAGAGTGAAAGATCAGATGACATGTTCAGTGATGATATTTTTGGCGAGTCTCCAGCTGGTACGCAGAAAATGGTATGTAATCCACTCAATTGTTATCAGTACTTCTTTGATTGCTGTACACCATGCAACTGATCCCTAGTCCTTTCCATTATGACGTGTGTTTGGGAAGAATACTTGTCTGTTGGCTAATTGAATTTTTTTTGCTGTCTTTAATGTTCACGTTACACTGCTTTTGGTTCAGGGCTATCTGCAAGTGAAAAGAAATGGCCTTCCTATTGTAAGGAGTGGACTCCATGATAATTGGGATGATGCAGAGGGTTATTACAGTAAGTGTTTTGTCTCTTTATGATCTACATTCAAATTTTAACTCGCAAAGTCCTTTTAAAATATTTCATCTTAAAATGAAGGATCTTCTTGTTATTATAGGTTATCAATTTGGTGAACTACTGGATGGTAGATATGAAATCATGGCTACTCATGGAAAAGGTGTCTTCTCTACTGTGGTGCGTGCAAAAGTTACAAAAGCTGAACTAGCTGAACCTGAAGAAGTGGCTATAAAAATTATCCGGAGCAATGAGACAATGTAAGTGGTGCTCTCTAGGCCTTGCGACAATATTCTTATCTGGTAATATCTGATTTATTGTCCTAATACCTGTTCATGACTCACTATCATGTCATGTTTTGTCTAGGCATAAAGCCGGCCAGACTGAGGCTCTGATATTGAAGAAGCTAGCTGGCTCAGACCCAGAGAATAGGCGCCACTGCGTTCGTTTTCTTTCGAGTTTCAAGTATAGGAATCACCTCTGCTTGGTGTTTGAGTCTCTTCATCTGAATCTCCGTGAGGTTTTGAAAAAGTTTGGTCGCAACATTGGTCTTAAACTATCTGCTGTTAGAGTGTATGCAATGCAGTTATTCATATCCCTTAAACATCTCAAGAACTGTGGGGTTCTTCACTGCGATATAAAACCTGACAACATGCTGGTAGGCTATACTTGTCTGTGTGTTACTTCCTGCTTGATGCACTAATTTCTAACATCTTGTCGTTCCTTGATTTTCCAGGTGAATGGAGACAAGAACGTGTTAAAGCTTTGTGACTTTGGTAGTGCAATGTTTGCTGGTGAAAACGAAGTTACACCATATCTTGTTAGTCGTTTCTACAGAGCTCCAGAAATCAGTAAGTTTCACTGGTGCTGTTCTTATCATCTACGTATTTGGATAATTACAGGATATTTTGTGCCTCGCTGTTTATTATAACTGAAGCTTGTACTCTTTTTCATTGTAGTTCTTGGACTTTCGTATGACCATCCTTTAGATATTTGGTCAGTTGGTTGCTGTCTTTATGAGCTTTATAGTGGGAAAGTTCTTTTCCCTGGCACTACAAACAATGATATGTTACGCCTTCATATGGAACTGAAAGGTCCCTTTCCCAAAAAGATGCTTCGCAAGGTAAGCCTTAAATGTTACTTCTCAAGACGCGAATGAAACTTTACATGAAGGCTGGAGATTTAGTTTTGTTCTTATACCTTGTTCTGTTTAACAGGGAGCATTTATTGACCAGCACTTCGATCAGGACTTAAATTTCTATGCTACAGAGGAGGACAGTGCTAGTGGAAAGGTAACAAATCATTCCTTATAGTGTCTATAACTATGTAATTTGTATTATTTTGGATTTTGGGTAATTTGTTGTTGGTTATCTTTTCCTTTTCAGACAATAAAGAGAATGATGGTAAACATACAGCCAAAAGATTTTGGTTCAGTTATTAAAGGTTATTCGGGTGAGGACCCCAAGGTGTTAGTTCAATTCAGGGACCTCCTGGAGAAAATTTTCATACTTGATCCTCAAAAGAGACTTACAGTGGCTCAAGCACTAGCTCACCCTTTCATCACGGGCAAGTGAACCTCCCAAAGCTGTTTTCCTAGATACATGTATATTTACTCATTTTAATTTGATTTAAGATTATGATATTTGGATTTCTGTATCTTCTCCAATCTTTAAATACAATCCGACATGGGTGGAAGGAATTAATTTCGGAGGAATTATCTTTGCTCCAAATTCTCTTTTCATCTTCTATTTTTGTTTTCAATTGGTATTGGATATGCTTGGAGGTATCTGCTTGGAGGCGTAATCAGCACAAGAAATAATATGAAGGTATGTTGATCTATTTGCCTTTTTTCATGCTTTCAATAAGTATACACTTTATCAGTTCACTGATCCTGATTTTTTTCTCAAACTATCATATGGTGTTCATTCCCTTGCTTTTTGTTGAACACAGTAAGTATCCAGATCCTAGTGTTTTCTTTACATGCTTCGCTTTGTGTTGTCACCGTGTCATTCTTCGTCATTTTGAGTAGGTGTGTATGAATGGTTGTTGGTCTAGAGACATGTACAGGGTTTGTTTAGGCTGTTTTGTCTATCAATTGTTGGTATCCGTTCTTTATTGGTTTAGTAGTTAAATCGTTTCCGAAGAATATTTGAAGTGTTAATGATCTCGTTCTCAGGTTCAGGATTTGAGATGTGTTTTTAATGGGGTTAGAGATAGGGAAAGTGTTTGCTCTTTTTTAACCATTGTTTGGTAGTTGGATAAGATTATGAATTTTTATCTTCATTAAGTTGGAGGGAAGACTTGTGTTTCCACAAAAGATAAGAAGCATTAGAAGTTTGTTTTGTAGAAAACTATGATTACACAAGATTTTAAATGTGTTTGGTTTGCACGAGTGTGTTTAGACGTAATTGTATGTAATCATGAGTGGGTGAATTATTTATGCCTAGAAGAAAAGATTTGTGAAACATGTGGAGTTTTCTTTGTGATTTAAGATTTAATCAGCTCTTTCTCATTTTTTTCATACCTAACAGAAGGAAAAGCCTTTCTTTATCATAATAACAACAATATATTATCTTTGTTGCTATAATGTTTGTGATGTGTAAGTTACATGAAGACGAGTTGTAGAAAGTCTAAAATGAGAAAAAAAAAAAATTGCAATTGCAATATTAAAGAGTCGTAACAGTGGCAAGTGGCAACTATCTTTTGTTTGTTCTACAAGCTCTGTGTTTTCGTGTTTTTTTCACAGTTTTTGTTATGAGTGTTTCGTTTGGTCTAAATAAAGTTCAGAAAAAAAATAAGAGTATATAAACTATAAACCATGGAAGTTGAAGAAACCATTTGGGACTTGAGAGTCACTCTCCCCTACATTTCTTTTTAAAATAACTTTATGTTTGTTGACGAGTTCAGATATGTTGTACTTGTGACAATTTTATTGATCAATTGTACAAGTGGATGAAAATACAAATAAAAGAAAAGAAACCCCAATAAAAAGAGTAGCTATTCTAAATTTCTAAAAACTTCTCTTCAAGTAGGTAATAAATAAAGTCCTGAAACAATTAAGTGGAATTGCGTAGTGGGATACGTAACCCATTTTGATTAATCAATTACCATAATTCTCCATCTATTTTCTACAGCGATCGAAATTTGGTCTAAACGATAATTAATCCTGGCGCGCGATTTTCAATAGCGGGTCCCTTTTTTTATTATTATTTCGGACCCATTTTCTTCCCTTTGAGGTCGTTTTTTCCAACTAGGGAAACCTTCTTTGCTAAGAAGTCTTCGTACGTCGTAACGCGTCTCTCTTCATTTCTTTTATAACACTCCCATTCAAAGCCAAAGAAAAAAAAACTTCAAAACCTATTATTCTCTCTTTATCTCTCCCCAACTCGGTCATGGGGAAGAAGCTTGACGCTTTGCTTGGTCGGAGTTTCAAGACCAACAAGTTCAAGTCTCTTCTCAATTTAGCTCTCACAAGGCTCTCTATTCTCAAGAACCAACGTCAGGTCAGATTCACTCAAGCCGTATCCGACGTAGCCGAGCTTCTTAAACTCGGTCACCACGAAAACGCGTACCATAGAGTCGAACAAGTCGTGAAAGACCAAAACACGCTCGACGTTCTCTTCTTTATCCATGACTATTTCACTCTCTTGCTCGACCGTATTCACCTCTTCGAACACAACAGAGATTGTCCTGAAGAGATTCTAGAAGCTGTTTCGAGTTTGCTCTTTGCAGCTTCTAGAATCGGTGAGTTCCCTGAGCTTCAAGAGATTCGTAACGTTTTGATTTCGCGTTTCGGTAAAGATCTTGCTGCTCGGGCTATTGAGTTGCGTAATAATTGTGGGGTTAATCCCAAGGTAAGCAACTTTTGATTCACAAACCATACTATATATATTCAAATACGTTATATATATTAATACTTACTGAGTTTGTTATATTCATGTTTCCTAAATAGATAATTCAGAAGTTATCGACAAGACATCCACCTAGAGAAGTTAGAATGAAGGTCTTGAAGGAGATTGCTGCAGAGAACAACATTGTTCTGAAACTAGAAGAAGCTTCTACTTCCACTCAGGTATGAGCATCTGCAATTAAAATCAATAATAAAACTCAAAAAGAGAAAGATTATATTCTAATCATGTTTATGATTTATGCAGGGAACATCAGATGTTTCTAAGGCCAAGTTAGCAAGTGAAGATGAGACAGTAGAAGGTCATGATGTGTTATCTGATTCGGTTAAAAGAGGAAAGAAGAAGTATAAAGATGTGGCTGATGCTGCACAAGCAGCGTTTGAGTCAGCGGCTAATGCAGCAGAGGCTGCTCGAGCAGCTGTGGAGCTTTCTCAGTTTTCTCCTCGTGGACGGGACAATTCAGGTAATATTGGTCGGGGAAATTTAACTATTGGTTCTGAAAGCAAGAAATCAGAACAAGAAGGTAATGATGATGATGATGTTTCAGATGGTGAAGGGGAAGTGAGGTCAGAATCATCTAAGGGGTCGAAGTCGGATTCAGAAGAAATTATCGAGGATCTCCCCGTGATGTCATTTAGAGAAGATCCTGTGAAGCTGTTCGAGAAGGATGTTGTTATCTACGATAGTGAGGAAGAAACCCAATATAGTGTTAAGACTAATGCTACTACTAAGGCTAAAGATGAGAAAGATCTTATGGATGGTTCGATTAGAGCGGATACAGGACATGTGAACCACATGGTTCGTTCGGTAAAAGATCCTCTTACACGTAAAGCAGTTTTGAAGGGTCCGGTTTCAGTCAGGACCAAACAAGTTCGTGGATACTAAGAAGTATACATATTTTGTTTTTTCCAGGTGCATCTACGGCTAGATGACTGAGTTTTGTACAATATTTTTCTGTTTTGTTACAGTGTGTTTGATTACTTTATTCGTGATGGATATAATAAGTTTTTTATGTTGTTGAACAGTTGCATATGTGTTTATTCATGAAAAGTTTCTAGAAACATTTGACCTGAGAAAGAAATTTCAATGAACTAACCTGGAAATTACTGCCCTCTAGCCCTCTTTTTTCCATGTTGGATCAGATCAGAATACGCCTGAAGACTTACGCCAACATCTTCATCATATTCAACACCAAGCTCCTCCTACCAAATCACAGTCGTCAAACATTACGGCTTAACTGATTTAATCTGAAAGAAGAAACTTGTGAAGATGATTTTTGCACCTTTAATTCCTTAATATCTTTGGGAGAATTCTCTGTTACAGTATCCCAAACATCTCTGAACATCCTCTTACGCTTTCGCCACTGGTTTATTTTGTCCTCGTACATTTCCTCAACAGCTTTTCTGTCTTCCGGCCTCACCAACGTAATTCCTTCGCGTAGTTTGATCAGTTTCTCTTCCATTTCCATAACCTGGCACACATTTGAAATCACCTTTTCAAGCTAAAAGATCACTCAAGGAAAGAAAATATCCTAAAACTAAGAACATGTACCTCTTTCCTAAGTTTAGCATCTTTCTCTTGTATCTCTTCTAGTGTCATGGTCGACTGCAAGCTCCGGATTTCTGCGAAGAGAACGATTAATCCAAAGATTCCAAACCATGAACTTAGTAAAACTAAGTTTCACACCTGATTCCACTTCGCCGATTGCTTTCTTCTTCTCTTGGAGTTGTTCTTGAAGCTTGGCATTAGCTTCTTTCATTTTAGCAAGTTCCTCAGAGTTGGGAATCTCGAACTGGTCTTGTTTAGCAATGTAAATCTTCTGCTTACCATACTCTTTGAATGTGATTTTTCCGGCATCAGCGAGGCTATCAAGTGCCTTTTGGACTGCAGTCTTCTTAAGGTTAAACTTTTGCATAGCATCAGCTGCATTTTGCGTGTTCAAAGGTCGGTTTTGCTGCAAATCATAATGTAACAACCCATTCATCAAATTCCCATTAACATAACCCAGTTGATTTCAAAAGCTTCATCGTTGAGATTCATAAATCTCAGCTTCTCATATATCGGAAGATGAGAATCAAACAAAAAACCCCAATCATCTAAACATCAACACTGTATTACCTTAAACCTACCTTCGATTTCAAAATGTATACATTAACCTAGCTTTAATATTCAAAATTCAAATTCACGATCTTATCTGTATTGTAATCCGTTTTCCAATTAGGTTTCTCGATAAGCAAAAAAAAAAAAAATGGAATCGGAGAGAAATGCTAACCTCGTTCACGAAGTTGAGTACGATAGCTGCAGAATCGGAAAATTCAGGAAAACAATTAAATTAGAGAGAAATCGAAATGAGGAAGACGATGATGAACAAATAATCGAACAAAATCAAACGAGAATAGTAGAAGGATTATACCTTCAGTATTATCCAATTTAGGAGCCATTTTCCCCAAATTATTGGCGGGAAATGAAAAACTGGGAAAGAGAGAGAGAGAGAGAGAAAGCGACTTTTTTCCTTTCCTGAGGAAGAAGAAGAAGTGAGAAGCTTTCTTGATACGAGAGGAATGCATTGAAAAACGGCGTCGTTTCGCTCGTGGAGTTAAAAAAAAATCAAATGGGCCCATTAGTCATCTTTTGAAAGGCCCAATACTTTTGAACACAGCTTGAGATACTTTTTAGTTGCTGAGAACGAAAGCTTTTTTTGGTTTTTTTTCCTTTTTCGTTCTTTTTAGATCGATAGAACTGAGAAAAAGCAGCGTAATCTGGTAAATCTCGATCATTTCTTCAATTTGTTCGAATGTATATGTGAATTCTTGAGTCGAATTGTTGATTTAGATCTTCTCTCTTTATTAGTCAATGAATGATATTAATTTCTCTAGATCTTTCTCTTTCGTATTTTGATTATGGAGAAAAATGGAGATAACGCGAAGTTTCTCTATTTATTTACTAGGAAATGGTCAAATTCTATCTCCTCATCATGATTTATTCTGATTTTTTTTTTTTTTTGAGGTTATCATCAATGTTTTTTGTATACTAATAATTCGTTAATTCACCTAATTCATGTTTCCTTAGAATTATATCAGGACCATAATTGACTTTAATGTTTTTTTGCACAATTTTAAGTTCAGCATTAGATTTTTGTTTCTGAATTGAAAATATAACTATATAAATTTCTGTATAGTGTAATTGTGTTTTATTCTGACGCTATGTATATCGTTGTTACAGGTAGGGCTTGATAGAGTTTGGTGAAGATGGCTATGGTTGATGAGCCTTTATACCCCATTGCCGTGCTTATAGACGAGCTAAAAAACGACGATATTCAGCTTCGACTGAACTCAATTAGACGGCTTTCTATAATTGCTCGTGCTCTCGGAGAGGAAAGAACTAGAAAAGAATTAATTCCATTTCTTAGTGAAAACAACGACGATGATGACGAGGTGCTTTTGGCAATGGCGGAAGAGTTGGGAGTTTTTATTCCGTATGTAGGAGGGATTGAGCATGCTCATGTTCTGCTTCCGCCTCTCGAGACTCTTTCGACCGTTGAGGAAACTTGCGTGCGGGAGAAAGCTGTAGATTCACTTACCAAAATCGGTTCTCAAATGAGAGAATGATTTGGTTGATCATTTCATTCCTCTTGCTAAGGTTAGACAAAGGATGATTACTCATTTTTTTGGAGAAATTAAGCTCCTTTAAGCACAAAAAGAATATATAATGGACACGGTCATTGTTTTAACAGCGACTTTCAGCTGGTGAGTGGTTCACGGCTAGAGTATCGGCATGTGGGATATTCCATATTGCGTACTCAAGTGCTCCAGATTCGTTAAAGACAGAGCTAAGATCAATATATAGCCATCTCTGTTCAGATGACATGCCAATGGTGCGTAGAGCTGCAGCAACCAATTTAGGGAATTTTGCTGCTACAATTGAATCAGCTCATTTGAAAACAGACATTATGTCCATGTTTGAGGATCTTACGCAAGATGGTATGTTTTTGTTTCTGAACAATGAGCATTAGCTGAATTTAAGCAGCATTACTATTGTCCGCGTCTCAGTTTCAGTGTCTTACCTATATAATGATCTTATAGCTTTTGACATCCTTATTGATCTTGATATCAGATCAAGATTCGGTTAGATTATTGGCTGTTGAGGGTTGTGCTGCTCTTGGGAAGCTGTTGGAGCCCCAGGACTGTGTCACACACATTCTTCCTGTGATTGTCAATTTCTCGCAGGTAAATAAGTGTGTGACTGAGATAGGATTTTCTACATATGATCCTTATGGGAAGCTGTAAGGCTGATACGTATGAGCTGCTTTATCTTGATATTTCGTCTTTGAGCAGGATAAGTCATGGCGTGTGCGTTATATGGTTGCAAACCAGCTCTATGAACTTTGTGAAGCTGTGGGGCCAGAGCCTACTAGGTAAGCAATGATGCTTGGATTGCTTTATGGTTTTATTGATGTCTTTATTGACTGCTGTATTTGTAATTCTATATCAAGCATTGGATTACTGGCTTCAGAGTGGTACTTGGAAGGTTGTGTTTGTTGCTTATACTTTTCTTTTTTTATGTGCCTTGTGTATTAAGGACGGATCTGGTGCCTGCATATGTTCGTCTACTTCGTGATGATGAGGCTGAAGTTCGGATAGCAGCTGCTGGCAAAGTTACCAAGTTTTGTCGGATTTTAAACCCTGAACTCGCTATCCAGCACATTCTTCCCTGTGTATAGGTAAATGCTTAAGAGGTGTGCGATGATTTCAGATAGTGCAAAGGACCAATGTTCCATCATTGTTTACTTATTACTAATACATTTTCTTAATATCTACCCGTAGGAATTATCATCGGACTCTTCTCAGCATGTCAGATCTGCTTTGGCCTCAGTTATAATGGGAATGGCTCCAGTCTTGGGTAAGGTAAGTGGTATTGAAAATGGATATAGTGTGCCTCTTGAGTCATGAGTACTGCCATCTATACAAATGCATTTGGGTCTAAAGTTTGGAGTCATATGTTGATAATATTTAACCTACACAATATGATCGTTGTTTCTTTCTTTTGTTTGCAACCATATATATATATATATATCTTGTTCGTCCTGGTCTCGGTATCATCCGTAGGAACAAAATACTTTGTGTAATTATGTGCCTAGATGGTGTCCAATGACCACAACCTTGATATGTAGTATATTGAACTGTGTTTATTGACTGGGTTTTGTACGTTTCAGTTTTTGTAACTTAGCATTGCTATGTATCGCAGGATGCAACAATTGAGCATCTTCTTCCAATCTTTCTTTCTCTATTGAAAGACGAATTTCCTGATGTACGTTTAAACATCATCAGCAAACTTGACCAAGTGAACCAGGTTTGTTATTGACCATGTTACTTATCTCTTTGCACAACATTTGAATTTCTCTTGCAAAAGGTTCTCCACATGTTGAAAGGAGCTGAAACATCATGGTTTAGTCAATTGCATCAACTTTTTTGTATGATGAAGCGATCTTTTTATAATATTGGCAGGTTAGTGGGATTGATCTACTATCTCAATCTTTATTGCCAGCCATAGTCGAACTTGCTGAAGACAGGCACTGGAGAGTACATCTTGCTATAATTGAGTATATTCCCTTGTTGGCCAGTCAGTTAGGTGTGGGTTTCTTTGACGATAAGCTCGGCGCACTCTGCATGCAATGGTTACAAGACAAGGTCCTTCATCCTATACTTTCATTGCATCATCAAATAGATAAAACCGTCTTTTCTACCATTTGAATATGTTCGGAATTGTCAGGTTCACTCGATCCGCGACGCTGCTGCGAACAATCTCAAGCGTCTTGCTGAAGAGTTTGGTCCTGAATGGGCAATGCAGCATATAGTTCCTCAGGTTTGTCTAGAAATCTCTAGTTTTTCGTAGACATTTTTAAAATCGAACCGTTTTCACTAAACGCGGTTAAAAGTATATTTTTAACTTGTGCAGGTTATAGAGATGAGTAATAATCCACATTATCTATATCGGATGACAATTCTTCGTGCAGTATCGCTTCTCGCTCCAGTAATGGGATCCGAGATCACATGCTCCAAACTCTTGCCTGTAGTAGTATATGCATCTAAAGACAGGCAAGTCTCTCCCTCTCTCTCTTGCTTACTCAATTCATTATTCCCAATAGCTAATCTTTCGTCTCTTATCAGAGTTCCGAACATCAAATTTAACGTCGCCAAAATGATCCAATCTCTCGTTCCAATAGTCGACCAATCGGTTAGTATTCGTTTTGGTTATCACAAGTCCTCCTCATTAGGAATCTAAAACATTAACACAAATTTTGCTATTTTTTTGGTTTGTGAAAGGTTGTGGAGAAGACGATACGGCCATGCTTGGTTGAGCTAAGTGAAGACCCAGACGTTGATGTTTGGTTTTTCGCAAATTAAGCTATCCAATCTATTGACAATGTGATGATGTCTAGCTAAACAAAAAAATGTTTGGTTTTTGTGTGTGTTTAGAAAGAGTTCATGAGATTTTGTAACGATACTCAAAACACCATTGGGTTCTCTTTACTTGACACGTAAAGTGACCAAACAAATAATTGTCCATTGTATCTCTCTGCTACTAAATGTTGGCTTCATTTTTTCTTGATTTATTTCCTCTTTTAATTCAGTAAAAAATTAATTGGTAATTAATACTTCACTAATCTCTTGGAATATTTTTTATTAGTCAATTTATTGGGTCGTCTGTATTAAGCCCATGTTTTAATCCAAAACGTAGTGCATGCAGATAACTCGAAGACTGTTTCGTCAAAAGTC
The DNA here is from genome assembly GCA_963576765.1 of Draba incana. Lineage (NCBI taxonomy): Eukaryota > Viridiplantae > Streptophyta > Magnoliopsida > Brassicales > Brassicaceae > Draba > Draba incana. The sequence continues at coordinate 27,091,113 of OY755208.1, forward strand.
AAAACCTTGTCGAAGAAGGAAGCACAATCAAATTACAGAGAAATTTTGACCTACGAGACGATCGAAACTCCTCAAAAATTTAAAAAATCTTCACATATAATATGTTGATCAAAGGTCAGATTGACGTTTTCAGTTCGATCATTAATTTCTTTTTGTTTTTTATGATTTTTTTTTAGATTAATGATTTTACCACTCTTACACACTTTGCTCGCTATTTCAAATTCTACGAAATTTCCCTATTCAACTTTTATTTAATATTTCACTGTTTGACTCACATTACGATTAGGAAACCCAAAAAAAAAAAAAAAAATCCTAAAACTCGCAGGAATTGCGTTTTCTGAATAAATATCTGAAATTTTGTTTTTCTCCTTCTGTTTCTGGTTTTTGTTTTGTTTGTATACCTTGTGGTTTACAGATACGTAATCTAGCATCTGTAGGAAGAAGACGATGACGATGATGAAGTATTTAATTCCAGAACCAAAAACAAAAGAGGTAACCTTTATTATTTTTATCCTCTTTGAAAACATCTCTATAACGATTCGAATTCCACGTTCTGCTTTTAGGTTTTTTATGTGTTTCTTGCGGATTACGAAACTGATGTTAAAGTAATGGAGATTTTCAAGTGTTTTTGGTAACGTTTTCCTCACTTTTGTAGAATTTTGACATATTGTTGTTACATGAAAAAAAAAAACAGATTTTGTTCGAGAAATCATTACAATCTGATGGTCCAACTACACTAGCAGAATTCAAAGACTTAAGCTGTAAGCGTAAAGCAATCGAAGAATCTGTAAACCGAACCAGCAATCTCACTGATGCCACTGCAAGAGAGATGAACAGAGGACTAACTTCTTCTTGTGACCAAGTAAAAATAACTCTTGATTTTTTAAATCCTAATTAGTCCCAATATTTTTTTTATTGCTGTTTTAGAAATTTATTTTATTTTGTTGTTTGTTTCTTTTGTATTCAGGATCTCCATAAGCTTGAACAATACATTCCAGTATTATTCAACTTGGTACATTACGCCGATAAGATCAAACGGGTTTCGGATCTTAAAATTAGATGGAGTAGTGGCTTAATCTCGCAAACCATAATTCAGCGAAAATGTCCGAAATTCTTCCAAGTTGATAACATAATGTTCGAGCTTGGAATGGTACTTTACCTTTACGCAATTAAGCTCCGCGAGAAAGCAATGGAATTACTATCCACAGGTATATACAAATAAAGTCTTTAAAGTACCAATCTTTTGTGTTACTTCTATTTGCGTTATATACTCATAGTTTTTTGCTTTTGATTACAAACAGATATTAAGCAATCAGTAAAACTTTACCGCGAAGCATCTGGAGTTTTCCATCATCTATCTCATGAGCTTGTTCCTGCTTTACAACCTTCATTGCCTCTAGGGAAGCTTCCGGAACTAACTTCTCCGCTTTGCACTGCCTTGAGCCTCCTCTGTTTAGCTGAAGGTCAGGTCTTCATTTACCGCTCTCTCTCGGTCTGTTCTTGCAAATGAAATAAAAAAGTTTAAAAAGTGATGCTAATACTTTGTTAATAAGCTGTGACTACGAATAAAGCTGAAGAAAGCGGAAAAAGCTCGACGTTATTGTCGCAACTGCATTATGGAATTACTCAAATGCTTTCTGAAGCCTATGCTCATTTGTCTTCTAGAGCAAATGGAGAATGCAAAGACCTATCTTCTCGGTTTCTCGTAAGTCGCCTATCCGTAAAACTTTTACTAGAACTATTAAGTCTTGAACCAATGCTTATGGAAGAGATCATATAAAATGCTCTGGTTTCCGACCTAGGGGATGTACGGGCCTAGACCTAGAACCTTTTTAGTATTTTTTTTGTCTTAATGATGTTCTTAAGATTTATGCATATAGATAAGCCAAATCTTTGGTTAGAAATTCATCTAGTTGGTAGCTAAATACACTTCTTGGTTCATTCAAATTTCTTAATCCTCTGTTTCTTGATAGGACGTTGCTTTAGATATTCCACCTCGATGTAGTAGCAAAATCTCTACTTGGTTCTTGATGAATTGATATATGATCATTTTAGGAATATATATCAACAATGAGAAATTTACATGAGCTAAAGAGCCAAAAGTACTTGGCGGTATTGCTCGAACCCGAAGGGAAAGTAGGCGAAGCGATCGGGATTTTGCGGCGTGCATTAGCAGCCGCGAGGAAAAGTATGCCTTCGAAAGAAGAAACTTGGATATCGGTATCCAAGAAAGAGAGGGAGGAAGTAAGTAAACATATGGCCAAGTATGAGAAGCTAAACGATTTCATGATGTTACAAAAGATTCCTGTTGAAACAGAGTTGGTATTTCCAAAAGGTGAAAAGATTGTTAATCTCATTCCTTACATTCCCACAAGAAGAGAACAACAGCTTCGGTTCAAGTTGTAGGAAGATTTTTTATCATTTGTACAAATTTTTATACTTTTTTTTTGGGTTGGATAATTGTATATTTACTAGTTTTTTGTTTGGTCTTTGTCTGAGGTATGATGAAGAACAATATTAAGGTGTGTGATGATAACATGATACAATTCTTTGCCATCGGATATAAGTTGTCTGATTGTGCAATAATATTCTCTACTTAAAATAATCTAAAAGTATCTTACAGATTTTACATTATGTATACTTTATGCAGATTTTACATTATTTATAATTAAGAGAGGCCATGTAAAACCACTTTTACATTTGTTAGTTTTTTTTTTTTTTTTTGGTCACAATTACATTTGTTAGTTACATATTAATTGGGCATATATTATGTTAGAAGTTAGGACTAAAGAAGGGCCTAGCCCAAACTCAAATATTTTTTGGATCATGCATTAATCCCAAAATTAGAGCAAAACTTTTTTTTTTTTTGCTAAACACATTAGGCCAAATGTTGAAAAAGTATTCTCGTTGTGACTTGTGAGATATCCTACTTGCTTAATAATGTTTTTTTTGGTGTATGAATATGACCTTCAAATAGTGTAAAGATACAGATTTTCGGAAACAATCTGCAAATAACTCTTAATTATTATAGTTGTGATGAAAGTTCAAATCGTTTAATTTATACTTATCTCATTATTGTCAAACGTAATTTTATAAAAAAATATTCGGTGTTTCTACCTAGTCACTAGTCACGACTCACGAAGAATCTTTACAAGGCTTCGTATTAGAAAGTATTAATTTGCTTCGTATTAGAAAGTATTAATTTTCACGATGTCAAATATTTTGCTAAGTATTAATACAAGATTAGCACGTATGTATGTATTTATAAAGGTAAGGTCGTATAGAAATTTACAACTACTCATTTTATTAGTTTAATATAACGACTTAATCGGGTCAATTCGAATATTCCATATCTGTCATTTTAAAATGTTTGAAATAGACCAATACAGAATTGAAGTTTGTTGATGAATTAACTATTTATATTTTCTCCCCTTGTTTTAATCATAATTACTGCTCTTTAAATAAGTTTCAAGAGCCATTGTGTCCTTTGACTTGCTTGAAAGGTCACGTTAACTCAACTTAAAGCTTTAGCCCATCCCACAAATTTTTTAAAATTTACACCTAATGAAATCCTAATCTGATTCCTGGTCATTTGGATCTATATGTATACATCTTATATTTAAAAGTAGAATACTGGTCTAATTATATAAATTTGTTTGTTTATTCTGCACATGGAATTTCAAGTCAGGGTTGATCCGATCTTAAAAGGAAACTACTTTGTAAATGCGTTTCGAAACATAATGAAAAATTATCTCAAAATGTAAATAAAATCAGCAAAGTAACTAAAACCCCTAAATTAAAAGGCTAAGATTGAGCCACATAAATTCATTTTGGTTACTTTATTAGTTTTATTTTTTTAATGGTTATTTATCCAATTACCCCATATATATATATATATATATATATATATATATATATATATATATATATATATATATATATATCCTTAGTAAATGAATTTAATAGGGATGAAAGAAGAATTTGTATCAAAATATTGCTCAAATTAAAATTACAACAACATATCGTTCTAATTATATTTTGTTTATAGTTAAGTGTAAGTTGTTAATTGTACATAAACCAATCCAATTCTATTATGATACAAGTTTTTTTGGGAAAAAACATAGAACATGAAAATGATGTCGGAATGGTTTTTAATTGAGTAGATATTATTATCTCGTTAAACCATCTTTTTTTTTGTGTGTGGTAAAATTCGTTAAACCATCTTAATTTTATCTTAGTATCTAGATATCTTGGAGTAGCTTTCTCTTTCTAAAATTTTTCTCTAACTTCTCTCTAAAAGAAAAAGTTCGGTTCTTGTCCGGCGACCGGCTTGTCGGCGCCGGAGTTTGTTTATATGTTTATAGCTTCTTTGTTTTCTGTTTTATAATTTTCGATCTATTCGGCTCGAATTTCGGCTTGTCCGATTGTATCATTCCGACTTTGTTCGGATCATTTTTCCGGTTTTAAACTGGATTTAGATCGGCTTTGTCCGACTTTTGTTCTCTTTCCCTCTTTCCGAGTGTTCAATTACCAATCCCATTTGATGTTGAGAGTTTTCTTTTTTCATCGTTTGGCTTGCTTTTCTATCCATAAAGAATAAATCTTTGCTTCCATATGTGAGCCTTTGAAAAAGGACTTGGCAAAGTTTCTTGTTTGGATAGAGAATCGAGGTGATTGGTTAAGCTTTGGTGATTTATGCAGGTTCAGTAAAGTTGAGGTTTTCTCTATAGGAAAACGTCTCGACGAAGTCTCTGTTATGAATTATTCAAAGTTTTTCCATGTTCTTAAATTAAGCGGTGACCAAAGTTCAAAACTTTTCAACATCGATGGTAGAAATGGAAGGAAAGAGTAGAAACGGTGCTAGTGTTTATGTGAGCTTCAAAGATGATGGTTCGGAGGGGCGTTGAAGCTAATCGCCGGAGAGACACTGGAGAAACGCCGGAGAAAGTTGAAGATGATGGAGATTAAGCGCTGGTGATAGTTTCGATGTTGTTTCCTCCACTTGGGACACGTGCCTAATCATATATTTGAAGTATACACGTGTTATTATTGCATGAAATTGTTGTATCAGTAGTCATAACTCGTGTTAGGCCTAGCACAGTTGTAATCAGCCCAATGGGTTTTCATAATATATATTTATCAGTTGACAAAAAAAAAAAAAAGAAGATATCTTGGAGTTATAATAATATTTGTATTTTACACCAATAATCTGATTTAGAAATTACAAGTTTTCTAAAAAGGCCACATGGCATTTGGAGCCACTTGGAATGGCAAACCTAATTGTAGGGTCGTACAGTACTACATCTGATAAACAAATGATTAAAATGAATCTTTAGATTAATTCAAGATTCTGGGAGATACTGTCCAAATAGGCAATATATTAAGTGACCTAACCATATCTGTAAAATGAATAAAAGTCTTTTCTAAACCAGAATATACTCTATGACAAGGACATTGTAGCTAACGTGCACATTTGTTTTAATACTCAAGCAACATGAGAATCAAAATTAAATACTAAAAAAACAATGTTGACAATACAATATACTTTGTTTATAATTCTAGTATATTATGCTTTTCGGATTCAAGCATATTCGTCACATGAATGCAACCAATTCAATAAGTTTTCTTCCGGGTCTTATTGTTAAACAAAATAAAACCAATTTTGTTATCATGTTGTTGTGTGCATCTTTATATAATACGGTCAACAAATGTATAGTATATATATTATTATGAAGATCCTTTCGCTCGACTCTGCCGCCATGTTCATATTAGCTGTTTACATACATGATTAGCAGGGCCGGTCCTGAGCCAACGGAGGCCCCAAGCGAAAACCGAAACGGAGACCCAATTTACTTACAAAAAAAAAAAAAAAAAAAATTCCCAAGCGTAAAACGGCCATCGTAAAACGGAGGTCCAAAGCGCAGGCTTTGCCTCAGGACCGCCCTGATGATTAGACATAAATAATTCAAATATGCGATCTAATATCAGCATATATTCTGGATCATCTAATATAATTTTATTACTGCAGTAAAATTTGCGAAAATAAAACAGCAACAGTAACCAAAATAATATTTACTAACATAAACACGATAAACCAATTAAACCATAACATATTGTTTGTGTTAGTATTATTGCTGTGTTAAAAAATAAGATAATTAACTAACTATAACGTTGAAGTGAAATTGTTAATTACTTAATTTTACGTACTTTTATATTTCAGTTTTTTGTGTTTATTGGTTATGAGTCATTTTATAAAGTCTTCCTTCATAATCTGTTTTATGAATATAATTAAGAACAGTAGTATATATTTGGAGAACATCAATACTCTATTTAGATATCGTGACTTGATTGGTTGGACTATAATTTAGTCTACCACCTGTCTACAGTTTTGTTTTTTAAAAAATTACAAAATCTTTACTAATCATGTTGTAACTTTCTTCATAAAACTAAAGCCTTGTTTCTAATTTTTACCAATCATGATGTAGCTTTCTTTTCAAAGTTACAACCCAAAAAATTAAAACTTTTTTTTTCAAGCTGTAACTTGTCAAAAACCTAAAGCCTTATTTTTTGGACTGTAAAAATTGTTTGGATGTAGCTGTACATTTTTTTTGCTGCAGATTTTTTTACTTTACAATTAGAAGCTGCAACTTCAAATTTTTAGATATAAAAATATTCTAAAATAAAACATGATTAGTAATATACAATATGTGATATTTTAATTAGTTTATACATATAAAAATTGTTATAATTTAGAAATTTATTGCTACTTTTAACATATAAAATAAATTTAGTTAACATATAAAATTGTTCTTTTTAACTAATTTTATTTTATATGTTTAAAGTAGCAATGGATTTCTAAATTATAATATTTTTTATCTACACAAACTAATTAAACGAAAACTACATTACATATTATATACTTACCAATCATGTTTTATTTTAAAATAGTTACAGCTAAAAGTTTACAACTACAAATTCTAAATCTACAGCAAAAAAGATCTACAGCAAAAAATTCTTCAGCAAAAAAAAATGTACAGCTACAACAAAAACAATTACAGCAAATATTCTACAGCAAAATTTTTACAGCTAATCACCCCCTAAATTCTAGATTAGTTGTCTTACATAATATATCACAATCTCTCTAATTAGCATATCTAATGTGATGAAAAAAAAAATCCGAATATGCTTTTCATATTTTATGCGTCAGTACTTGTGATGAAAAGTGAATTATGTAAAAAAGCATATAACAAATAGTCCGATCAAATTTCACTAATGAAAACAAAGAGAGATTAAAAAAATTAACTGCAAAATATGACATTTATCCTGAGGAAAATTTATAGTATTGGTTCGGTGCAAAACTAGTCTATACACTCTTTTGTCATGGTATCAAATTCTAACTCGGAGAAAGCAAAACATAAAGAGTAGTATAAAAATGAGCAAAAACATTTAATAGAAAGTAATAAATAAATAAATTTAATTTGTCTTCATGTAATTATTACGAGTAGAAGAAGACATAGCCGGCGAGCTACACCGGACCACCACTTCTTCACTATGACTTCCCGATCCTTCTTCCACAATATTTGAAGGTCTAAAATTGGAATGGCTCGGCCATTGTGGCGGTGGCGGTGCGGCCATGGCTCCGTAGATCCCGGTGGTGGTGGTGCTGGTGGTGGTGGCTCCTCCGGTGGTCTTGCCCGTAGAGTAGCCAGATTGTGGGACCCATAAACCTCCGACGACTACGAAATGTTGTGTATGAGAATTTCCGTTGTTAGGTGCTGATTGACTTGGTCTTCTTGAATGCAGTCTATATTTCTATTATATTATATTAAAAGAAAATGAACATTATTTGGTATAGAATAGACTTTATATTTACCACATTTTTATCTTCGGAAAACTCAAATGTTAAAAAAAAAAAAAAATCTTAGTTAAAATGTAATAATTGCTATTCTAAAGTTAAACTATACATGTTCTCTTATATTTTTCTAGATTTTAAATTTAAATAATATGAAACAAAATTGTATGTGTTTGATATAATTACCTGTAAATGGCTTTTAACTTCATCATTGGATAAACCATCAACCTTCATTAACTCCCTGATTTGCTTTGGCGTAGCTACTGCAAATTAAATCCGTTCACCAAAATAAGTACCAACTAAAATCTCATAAACCCTAAATAAGACAACAAATTATTTCAAACGAATAGTATGATAATATAAATCGTTACAAAAATAAATAACTCATCTTTATGAATATATGAAAACGTACCATGAGGTCCCCCTAAGTGTTGAAGAGCGTTTAAGAAACGTCTATGCAATTGCGGCGACCAACACCTTCTTTGCTTTCTTCTTTCTCCTCCGTCCTTCTCCGCCTCTCTCTTCCTTCCTTCGCCGCCGTTCATCATCTGATCTTTTCTCATACTCTCATCTCTTTTCACTGTCGTCTCCATCACCTCATGTGGCGAGCGTTCCTAAAACGAAAAAACGCAAAAAATGTTAGGGCGTTTTCTCTCTTTATCATTTTTTGAAAGTTAGATCCATGACCGTCTCAAATTATTTGAATGTTTTAAAAAACAAAATACTAAAATATATTTGATGTAACACCAATATGTATCCATGTTTAAAGTTACATTTTTATTGTAAAAATTATTTTTCAATCGGGGCCATGATGAATGCTTAGTAATAATGGATTAATGTAAATTGTAATACCTCTTTTGGAAGAAGAGAGTCTGGTTGGTTCCAGAGCTGAACAGACTTAAGCCAATCAGATTTCATGTTCTTGTCCTCGGAATCTTTGTCGGGATCGTGATTTCCATGCTCATCGTCGAATTCTTCATGTTCTTCTTCTTCATTGGAGGTGGATGAGTCTTTAATGGTTAGGAATTGCTCCAAGATGGGCCCGCCGCATTCTCCGGTCGTCTGCTCAGAGCACTCCGATTGTCCGTACACATTTTCCGTTGTCGTCTCCGGCATCTCCCTCTTACATGTCTCGATTGCTTAAGAAACCCCAAAAAAATATAAGAGTCTTTTCATACATACAAGAATTTTCACATATCTATTATATATATTTTTTTCATTTTCAATTTATTTATAAAAAAATATAGATCACAAAGCTTGCATTTCGTTGAATATGTATATATTAATACGTACCTTGAGTTACAAGTTCTAAGCAAAGAGGAAGTTCACGTTGAAAGACATGAATCTTGCGACGTTCTTCTTCGAGGGCTTCGATGTATTGCCCACATCTCTCCCGTTTCTGGTTGTAATCCATATTGCTTAGCTTCTTAATCATGCTGCTTTAGCGACTAGTTAATGCAACTTTTATTTGAGATTTGGTTTTGTTTAGTGAGAGAGAGAGAGAGGTCAATTACATATATATATGGCTCTAGAAAACCTCTGAAGGATCACTATTCACTATTAAGGGATTAAAAAACACAAGTCGGCCCGTCGCGTTACAACGAATCTTGCTTCTCATATTTAATATTTGTATATAAATCTTGATGTGTATATATATGTTTATTAAGAAACGTAACCAGATTGATTATATGTCTTGTTGTGGTACTAGTAGTAGATAAGGAGTGGTGAATATTCGCCAATGAGATTCCGAGTTTTTTTGTTAGGTAATTTATTAATCATTCAAAATGCAAACAATTAGAATTGAGTTCTTATTAGACGACAAAAAGAAGAAGAGATGGATACTTATTTTTGTTTTATATAGTCAATTTTGGTCGAGAATCTAAGCCATTTAATATGTTGGGTGGCGAGTTATGAACTTCGTAATGTAACAATAACTTTGTGTTAGATAAGAGATTGGATTAATTATTTCATCACTGCGTGGATATTTCCATACGTAAATGCTGATAAGTTTTTACAATATATGCGAACCAAAAATTCCATGAAAATCATTTCTTTTCTATAAAGGGATATTTAACTATCTAACATCAGTAGAGCCTAGTTTCCCTTTAAAATAAGGGTTATTTAGCTCAATAACAAAAAATTTCTATGTAATTAGGGAAATGACAAAATTTTTGGAGATTCCTTTGGAAAACACTAGGTGGGTTTGTGAAGGTTTTTGTCATTTCCCTAAATATGCTATATCCCTTGATGTTGAATGCAAATACTCTTAAAATGATAAATGCGAACTAAAAGTTCCCTAAAAATCAACAACTTAAAATAAATCTACTTAATTTTGTAATGGAGACAAGTTGAGTCTCACAAAGTATTCCTGTTATACTGAATAGGAACATATATATATAATTCATCACAACTTCCTCGCCATTAATTTTGAAATAAAATTGATGGCTTGTTTCAAAGTTGTACTCCATCCGTTCCTTGAAAATTGATGTTCTAGCTTTTTTAATGTTCTAGCTTTCCACAAAGAATGATTTTCTAAAAAAATTATTTATTTTTATTAACAAATTGTAAACTTCAAAAAATATTAAATTAGAATATTTGAGTTTATAGAATAACTAGTGGGTCATGGTTATGGAAACAATTTATTTCAAAAATGTACATTTATAACTAAACACAATTTATTGTTTCTTAATTTATGTAAAAAGACTAGAAAATCAATCTTTAAGGAACATGGGGAGTCGGATCGGCCCTGATGGCCGAAGTAATCGCGATGAGGGAGGCAATCGCCCAAACCGCAACCCATGGAATCCGATCCTTTACAATGATATCGGACTCGTTACAGCTCATCAATCTGATAAATGCGGGGAATTACCATCTGGAAATCTTCGGAATCCTCCAAGATATCCTTGTTTTCTCCCATATTTTTAGTATCAATTTCGTTCATGTTGTTAGATCGAACAATATTGAAGCCGATAACCAGGCCAAATTAGCCTTTGTAACAATCCCGGCTCAACCCGGTTTTCTCCTGGTTTAATGGAATAGATAAAGTTTTTGAACAAAAAAAAAAAGGAACATGGGGAGGATTAAATAGATCCGGAAAGAAAAGGTACCATGCATGAACTATAGGCTATAGTTGGTAGTTGTCTAGTTGATACTATGAATTTTGCCCTTATTACAAAAATCATCATAATATGAGGATCGGAGACCTAAAATTTTGTCAAAGCAATTGTCATAAATGACGTTAAACTCAAAAGCCAAATGTCTCTTCATGAAGAAGCCAAAACATGGGAGAAGAGAAAAGGCCGTTCATGATGATAAATCTCATTTAAGCCTTTGTTTATGTTCCTATCCGCTCAATCTTTTTGCCCAATTATAGGATTCACATTTTTTTTTTTTATTAAATGTCCCAGAATCTTGACTTTGTTGAATTCGTTTATATCCAGTTATCTGCATCCATATATAAAATTCAGTCAGTGTTTATAAATGTATATCATATATGTATATCTTGTATTTGTCAATATCTTTGAGTTTTGACTGGTAATATAAATTAGTTGTATTCTTATTATTGCCAAGTAAATCATGAATATACAAAACGTGTTGGACTGTATTATCAAAGATCCTCATGCTTCATTCCAACTTTCCAAGATAATGGTCTGCCAATGCCTTTCACTATCAATAAATACTTAACAACTATTTTTAAAACTGATCTTATCGCCCAAATTTTTTTTACATCACTCTAAATATATAAAGTAAAGAGTGGTCGGCAGTACTACTAAAAAAACATTAGACACTGATGATCAGACGGTGGTGTAGAGTCTTAAGAACTTTAAATGATGTAAACAATATGTTTTTAGCCAATTTTAGATGGTAAGCTGAAAATGCATGTTATATCATAATGTAACTAGACATAGACCCGCGCCCAGCGCGGGATGGGCCAATGAGAAAAAGCATTTATACAATGCAACGTTTTTAAAAAGAATATAGTATTCATAATTAATCATACACAAATATTTATTTCTATTTCGACTCAAAATTAACCATTGAATATTTATTTCCATTATTAATATTCTCTTTAGGCATCTAGCCGTAGACCCGTGCCCAGCACGAGATGGTTTAATCAGGAGTAATAAATTATAAAACGTAAAAGATCTTTTTTATTGTGTAATCATAAAAATTGAATACGAAAAGATTGTGTAATCATATAGAGGCCAAATTTACATTATACATATTCATATATAGAGACCAAACTGATGACTTTAGTTTTGCGTAAAGTATATAAAAGACACTTTCTTAATTTGTTAAGTCGATGAATATATTCATATTTATAATTTTAAAATTATTTAGTTTTTATTTTATTTATCTTATATTAAGGCATTTTCTATATCAATCAAGCTCCATATCCATTTTTTTTATTATTAAGTCTTAAAATTTCATATACGCGATCCAAATTGTTTACAGAATAGAAATAACAACAATATTGGTATGTTTGGTGACTTTGCTAATTATCAGAATTAAAAGAAAATTAATATAACTAATATTAAACATCTATTACTTATATGGTTGTTATAATTGTTATAAGTATATTCATGCTTGGAAAATAGATCGAACAATAAATTTAATTACGATAACAATTATGGTAAGACTTTAAGAAATACATGATAAAATAATTGGTGAATATGGATTAGATGCTATAACGCATCTAAAGATTATCACTATTGGTAGGATTGAGATTTGTTTTGGTGAATTTGGTACGATTGATATCGTAGATGATGTCTAGTAGATTATCATTATTTGGTTTAGTTAATATTGTAAAACATATAATTACTTTTACTATAATCTTTTGTGGGCCCCAAAAATGGGGGGCCCACATGACCTACACTTATGATAAATAAACACGAATATTTGTGGTATATGCACGTTAAAATAAAGAATATATAGCTTAGTTAAAAAAACTCGTTGGAGCGCCAACAACATTTAGATGCAGTAGTTAAAAGCTTCGATAAATGTAATCATGTGCATCTAAAATCAACAGTCGAAGTTCCTGAAATGTTCGAATACGAGACATTTTTAGTTCAAAGAAATAGAAAAAAATATAGAAAAGTTCAACTCAAGTCAAAAACAATAAAACAAAAATGAATACATAATATTTTTGCATTGTTAAAGGTTCTATATTTCAAAACTTAGATGCATGGATACATAATATTGTTTTATTGAATAAAATATAAACATCAGCAAAAGATCTTAAAATATTTAAGCTCGACAACTTAAAAGTATGAACATGATAGGTTGATTTTGGGGGTTTCTTGATCTTGAACTCATTATTCATCACGAATATTTGTCTACTTCTCACCACCAATTCACTATTCAGATTTCTTTTATTTTAAACATGATAGGTTGGTTTTAAGGCAAGATAAAATAATCAAAAACATGTAACATATGATTCTAAAATGTAGAACTGCTGAGAACAAAAAATATTATTAACATATAAAGTCTAACATTGTTGAAGAACCGGATCTATATGCAAAACAAAAATAAAAGAACCTAGTATCTTAAAAGAAGCAAAAACAGAATCGATCATGCATGAAATATTTTGATATTTTGACCACATGAATAAACATCAACCGTAAAGGAAAAAATGATGGACTCTAGTTTCAAAGCTACAAAAGACTACTCTAATCAGCAACACTTGTTTCTAGCACCTTACAAAGCTAGGGTTAAGACATTAATCTTAATCTTCCAATCTCATCCTCATTCACGAAGTCTTAATTTAATCCTCATGTGGTTACACTATGATCGATCGTGCTCAGTGAAAGTAAACTACGTTAGATCAATCAATAAAACAAACAAACTCGTGATCAAATCACAAAGGATTGAGACTGACATGAACTTTCTTTGAACGGTTCTTGGTCATTTGTTAGACCGTCGCGGTTGCACTTATAGGTTCTTTGCTCGTTGCACTTCTTTCTCTTAGATTCCATGATTTCACCGGAGAAATCTCCATCTCTTTCTCTTGGCCGGATGTATCGTTTTTCCACTGTTTCGTCTTCTTCTCTAACATGTTTAATAGGTCGTTGATGAATTCAAAGATTTTAAGAGGTCGTTAATGAAGTCGAAGATCATAGACATGCTTTAAAACCATTAATTAAAAAACAATGTAAATGATTCACAATTTGGAAATGAAATATGATACGTAAAAATCAAGGTAATTAAAATGGATGGGTACATACCTATGAGAAGTTTAATGGTTCTCTTATCTCTTGATTACTTTTAATGTTTCTTGAAATAGTTAATGAACAACAATGTCAATATCAATCCAAAACAATATCTCGAAAGATCAGACCACGTCATAATGTTTCTTGACCGAGCTTGTAGCTTATCCACGCTCTCGCTCAATTCCACGTCATAATGTTTATTCCAGAATAATTATTTTCAAATCATAAACGGAAACATGTTTATAAACACAGGGAAGGATGGTATTGTGAAAATGAAAAAATAGATATTATTGATATGAATTAGATAGAGATAGCTAATATTAATACATGTATTCAGATTCATATATATCAAATAGTTATGCAACAAATAAATTTTTTTACATTATTATGGTAATAATATTCTTATGTAAAAACAAATGAACAATTGAAATATTTTTGTTATTAATTTTTTCTTCATAATTTATATTTTTCTAGTAATTTATTTTATTTAGTATTGTAAAACATAGAAATACCATTATTATATAATTTTCTGTCACAATATGGGGGCTAACACCAATATTTCCTCTAAATTCGCTTCGGGTCTACACTGATGATAAATAAACACGATAAATTATAAAACGAATAATTGTGGTATATGTACGTTTTAAAAAATAATATATACCTTAGTTAAAAAAAAGTTTGAGCGTCAGCAACATTTAGATGCAGTGGTTAAAAGCCTCGGTATCTATAATCATGTGGTTTTAAAATCAACAACCGAAATCCATGAAATGTTCGAATCGGTCCTGAGAATTTCGGGGCCCGAAAAAAATATATAAAAAAATATAATCATTTTTCATATAAAATATTATATATATCAAATAGTTATGCAAAAAAAAAATTTAACATGTAATATTACATTTTTATCGTAATAATATTCTTCTGTAAAAACAAATTAACAATTGAAATATTTTTGTTGTAATTTATATTTTTCTAGTAATTTATTTTATATATATCGTAAAACATAGAAATACCATTATTATATAATTTTTTGTTTTAAAATTGTGGGCCCCACAAAATCGGTGGCCCACAATATGGGGGCTAACACCAATATTTCCTCTAAATTCTCTTCTGGTCTATACTGATGATAAATAAATACGATAAATTATAAAATGAATATTTGTGGTATATGTACGTTTCAAAAAAATAATATATACCTTAGTTAAAAAACGTTTGAGCGTCAGCAACATTTAGATGCAGTGGTTAAAAGCCTCGGTATCTGTAATCATGTGTTTTTAAAATCAACAACCAAAATCCATGAAATGTTCCAATCGGTCCTGAGATTTTCGGGGCCCCAAACAAAATATATAAAAAAATTTGATCATTTTTCATATACAATATTATATATATCAAATAGTTATGCAACAAATAAAAAAATTTACATGTAATATTACATTTTTATCGTAATAATATTCTTCTGTAAAAACAAATGAACAATTGAAATATTTTTGTCGTTAATTTTTTCTTCATAATTTATATTTTTCTAGTAATTTATTTTATTTAGTATCGTAAAACATAGAAATATCATTATTATATAATTTTCTGTCTTAAAATTGTGGGCCCCACAAAATGGGGGCTAACACCAATATTTGCTCTAAATTCTCGTCTGGTCTACACTGATGATAAATAAACATGATAAATTGTAAAACGAATATTTGTGGTATTTGTACGTTTCAAAAATATAATATATACCTTAGTTAAAAAAATGTTGGAACGTCAGCAACATTTAGATGCAGTGGTTAAAAGCCTCGGTATCTGTAATCGTGTGGTTCTAAAATCAGCAACCAAAAAATTCATGAAATGTTCAAATCGGTTCTAGGATTTTCAGGGCCCCAAACAAAATGTATAAAAAATATAATCATTTTTCATATAAAATATTATATATATCAAATAATTATGCAATAAATAATAAATTTACTTGTAATATTACATTTTTATGGTAATAATATTCTTCTCTAGAAACAAATGAATAATTGAAATATTTTTGTTGTTAATTGTTTCTTCATATTTAATACTCTTCTAGTATTTTATAGTATTGTAACACATAGAAATACCATTATTATATAACTTTTTGTCTTAAAATTCCATTCAAATTCTCATAACTCCTCGTTAAGTTTTTTTTTATTAGAAAGAGTCTCTCTTTTTTCCTCTTACCTAAAGCCCCACTTAATACGGTAACGGATTGAATGCATGAATGCCTCTTAACCATGCTCGTAACATTAAAATGCTTGGGATCATGACTTGGGTACAAATTATCGATTTGTCACAATAAGATTTTCTACATTATATCATTTTATAGAATAATTTGATTGATGAGTTTTTTTCTTGTTTCTACATAAAATTTTGAAACAACAATATCCAATTAAATTTTTTTTATTTACATGAATTATTGGTCTTTCAAATGCTAAACATAAAGTATATATGCACAAATTCAAAGAATAGTCGGGAGTTTGAGGTAGTTTATTCTCAGCTTTCGTTTGCAATTGTACCACTATCACTACAAGAAAACAAGCTTATTTCCGACGGAAATTTCGTGCCCTCGGAAATCCGTTGGATAGTTCCGACGGTATTCCAACGGAATGCTGACACAGAGGTTTTCCGTCGGAATTCCGTCACATTTTCAGACGGTATACCGACGGAAATCCACTCTCTCAGCTGTCCGTTGGAATACCGTCGGCAATAACCAAGGTAAGACAGACGGATACGAGATGTCGTTACATTCCGATGGTATATCGACGGAATTCGGACTTTCCGACGTCGGCAAAGTTTGATTGGTCAGCGTTTACGGGCGGACAGATTTCCGACGGCATTCCGACGGTTTCCGATGTCGGCAAAGTTTGAGTGGTTCCCATATCGTCTACGGTGGATGATGGGATTGATGGGGTGTTATGTCGGAGGTATTGACGGAATTCCGACGGATTTTCGATGGAAATCCGTTCTACATATGTTTGCAGAATTCGTCATTCCATCATAACAAAATTTCGAGTACCAAACAAAATTATAAAGATGAGTTCATATTTTCGGTAGATGGACGAGGCAATGATGGAAAAGGGGTCGAACTTATTAACGACCGAATACGCTCAAGGTATTTGCGAGTTCATGCAATTACCTAGAAATCAAGAGGCGGCCAACAAAGGTCAGAATATCATATGTCCTTGTTCTAATTGCTGTAATAGAATTAGTGTTGCGGTTCCGACTGTTTGGAACCACTTATATAGATATGGATTTAGGGCGAGATATAAGGTTTGGTATTTACATGGAGAAAGGAATTATGAATATGGTAGTACCAGTAGCAATGAACCTTATTTTCCGTCTAGCGTAGGAGAACCTACAGCGGAAGTAGATGTTGGGGTAAGTACGGTTGTGATGGTTAAAGATGCGTTTAGAGAGAATTTTCAGTCGGGTGGGTATCATGAAGGTGATAGGGTTGAAGAACCTAATTTAGAATCTCGAAGGTTTTTCGATATGTTAGACGCATCAAAGCAACCACTATACAACGGTTGTAGGGATGGTCATTCACCGCTATCTTCTGCTAATAGGATGATGAACCTGAAGACTGATTATAATTTGTCCGAAGAATGTGTTGATGCATTCGCCGAGTTCGTGAAAGATGTTTTGCCAGAAGATAATCTGGCCCCAGGATCATACTACGAGATCCAAAAACTTGTCGCCGGTCTTGGTTTGCCCTACCAGGTTATAGACGTGTGCATCAAGAACTGTATGATATACTGGAGAGAAGACGAGAACCAGAACAAATGTAAATTTTGCCAGAAACCCCGGTTCCAGGACACAAGTGGCAGGGTGAAGATTCCATTCAAACGGATGTGGTATTTACCCTTAACAGAGAGGTTGAAGAGGCTGTACGAATCAAAGCGCACAACTAAGGCTATGAGATGGCATGCAGAGCATAGTCAAGATGGAGATATCACGCATCCTTCTGACGCGGAAGCGTGGAAACACTTCCAATCCGTATATCTAGATTTTGCATATGAACGACGGAATGTATACATAGGCTTATCCACTGATGGTTTCAACCCGTTTGGCAAGCATGGAAGAAAATATTCGTTGTGGTCGGTCATCGTAACACCTTACAATTTGCCTCCATCTATGTGCATGCGGCGAGAGTTCCTGTTTCTCTCAATTCTAGTTCCCGGGCCAGATCATCCAAGACGGTCGCTCGATATATTCCTCCAACCATTGATCTGTGAGTTGAAGATGTTGTGGGAGCATGGTGTTGAGGCTTATGATGTTTCAGTCCAGCAGAATTTCAACATGCGTGCGGTTCTTATGTGGACCATAAGCGATTTTCCAGCGTACGGTATGTTATCTGGATGGACAACGCATGGAAGATTGGCTTGTTCTTATTGCCAAGACAATAATACAGCATTCCAACTGCAGCACGGAAGGAAGACTTCATGGTTTGATTGTCACAGGTGTTTTTTACCGGCAGATCATCCATATCGTCGGTCTAAAAGACATTTCAGGAAGAATCTACAAGTGTTATATGGTCCACCTTCGGAGATAGATGGTCGCAGCATATTGGAACAATTACGTGATTTTGGTGCCTAGCGTACTCCTGAATGTGGGGGTAATGGCCATCACCGCGTCGACGGTTGTGGGGAATATCACAATTGGCACAAGAAAAGTATTTTCTGGGATTTACCTTACTGGAAAGACCATCTATTGCGGCATAATCTAGATGTCATGCATGTTGAAAAGAATTTCTTTGACAATATCATGAACACCATATTAAACGTCCCAGGAAAAACCAAAGACAACTGGAAGTCTAGATTCGACTTGCCATTGATTTGTTCGAGGCCATCTCTTCATGTTTCAAACAGATTGCCGATACCTGCTTACCGGTTAGACGCTGGGCAGAAAGAAGTATTTTTTGAATGGTTCAAAAAATTTGTCAAATTTCCAGACGGTTACGCATCTAATTTACGTAATTGCGTGGATTCGACGGAAGGCAAGTTTATAGGAATGAAGAGTCATGATTATCATGTCGTGATGCAGCGTCTTCTTCCATTTGTATTTGTATATCTTCTTCCAGAACCTATCCACCAAGCAATTGGAGGTATATTTCTTACTCCCATTAGTTTCTTACTACCATAATATTACTATATATATATGTACTAACTTGTTTAATTTTTGTTTATAGGAGTTGGTGCATTCTTCCGAGATTTATGTTCAAGAACGCTTACCGTCCACGGGATACGTAACTTGGAGGCCAATATCCCGGTTCTCCTTTGTAATATTGAGAAGATATTTCCACCGTCTTTTTTTTGACGTTATGGAACACCTTCCTATTCACCTCCCACGAGAAGCAGCCTTAGGAGGCCCAGTTCAATACCGATGGATGTATCCGTTCGAGCGTTACATGTTCCACCTGAAGAAAAAGGTTAAAAATTTGAGCAAGGTTGAGGGATCTTTTGTCGCACAAAGCCTAAACGAGGAAGTCTTACACTTTGCCGAATATTACTTTCCATCGGCAGTTCGCACTAAGACGAGACGTCCTGCTCGACATGATGATAGAGGTGAGAAAGCAGTCTATGCCGTGGTTGTTCCTGATTTGTTTGCCCAAGTTAGTCGAGCAAGTGGAAAAGGAAAGAAACGCAAACTATCAGCCCAAGAGGTCACACATTTGCATACGTATATCCTCAGAAACTGTGACGAAATTTTGGAGTACGAAAGGTATATCAGTTATTATAATAAATTTATGGAATTATTTGCCTTTATCTACTAACGACTGTTATATTACACGATCTACATGTCTTTCGCACGTGATTACCATTATGATAAGACAAATGCCGAACTTGCTGTCTTGAAAGATGAAGAATTTGAGGGGTGGTTGAAATGTTATGTAAGTGTAATATAATTAATTACTCATACTTTTCCAGGTTTTCACGTTCATATGTTACTTATTTCTTACTTCTGTCATTTTTAGGTTTCCGATAGTATAGCAAGTGGTCAATCACTCCCGTCATGGTTAGTGGAGTTTGTTCATGGTTTACGCAGCACCGCGACTTCATATCCCAAGTTTTGCACTAGGGAATATGCGTTCAGGATCCGTGAGGAAGGACGTCAACGGTCAACTTCGGACTATGGTATTTTGGCGCAATCAGGTGAAACCATGTACTATGGGATTTTAAAAGAAATCTTGGAAATCCACTATCCAGGAATGTTGGACTTGAGGCACATTGTGTTTATGTGCGATTGGTATGACCCAACCTATGTTCGAGGGGTTCGAGTTGACCCTCATGGTGTTATTTTGATAAATTTAAGCCGGAAACTACAGTATTACGATCCATTTATCCTTGCGTCTCAAGCAGACCAGGTATGAATACAATAATATGTTTACCTACGTACTCATACTTAAGGTTTGTTGTTCATGTATATTAACAATATCCACTCTTTATTAATAGGTTTGCTACATTCCATATCCTCGAGTTGCCTATCGTACATATCCTTGGATCACAGTAACTCCAATTAACCCGAGAGGAAAAATATATGGAGTTCCAGAACAAGATGCTCTACAACCATCGAGAAGTATACCAATGTCACCTGTTGAGGAGATGGATAACATTGACCTTGTCATTGATGTCATACATATCGGGGATGATCTAGTGCATTCGGACGAAGAGGAAACACGTGACGAATTTGACGACGATTCAGACTCCATCCCTAGTGAAAGTGGACCAGAAGATTCAGATTAATAATTTATGAATAAATGTGTGCTTATGAATGTTGTGTGATTCAGACTTCATCCGTCCAATTATAATGATTTTAGTTGACAAATACAAAATCTATCATTCATAAATATAGGTTCTTGTCGCAATAGAACCACACCATTCTGGACCCAGGTTGCAGAAATTCAATCCCCGCGTTCACAATTTTTGAAAATAAAAAAGGTTTATGTTTCTGTCCAATTTTATTAACATTTTGAGAAACAATTTATCTGACAAGTATATTCTATTTAATTATCAGATTGTGGCTATGCTCTCTAGTTTGACCCCCAATGACCAGGGAGATCTGCTTGTAACCTTAAAAGATCCGTCGGGAATAATCGAGGGAACCATGCACCATAACATCTTCAAGAATGACGAGTACAGACTCACGACTGCTGTAGGTGCGGTGGTCATCCTGAAGAATGTTACCGTTTGCCGTTTTGATAGGAACCCAAAGTACCTAAACATCATAAAGCGGAACATTGTTAAGGTACATACACCATACGTTTATAAATACTTTTGGGAATGGTTAACTAAATTCAGTTTTCAAACAGATAATCGGTGCTAATACGATGATTGCTGAATACCACCCAACGGAAGGATGCACGATCGAGGAGGAAGATGAAGGAACTACTGGGTACGAATATGAAACAGTTCCAGACTCCGATGAAGAATAAATATCTAACTCGTCTATTATTAAGAATAATGTTATGATTACGTCTTTATGTTGCTTTTATGTTAAAAAATTTCCTAGTATCTATTGTACGAGTTTATCCGCGTTTAATGTTACATAATTTTCTACTATCTATTGTACGAGTTAGGTGTAATTAATATTTACTATTTTGGTATTTAAATTTATATTGTATGTGTAATGTAAGATTTATGATTAAAGCCAATTTTGATTGTTAACATTGTCCACGAAATCACCAAATCACGATTGCCTTCAATCGTTCTACCAATCGAGGAGCCAGAAGTTCACAAGTTCTATCTACATTGTCTTGCTTTTAATAAATCTATAAATCCTTCACATGTGATTTAAAATTTACATCACATGTGTACATTGTCCATGGAATTTTATTTCAAGTATTTGTTACTGGCGGAAAAATTTAAAATATGTAATAAAATTAAAAACCCGTCGGAATTCCGTCTTTAATATAGACGGTGTTCCGACGGTATTTTTGTTGTATTACCAAATTTATTAAAAATCTATGATAAAATTAAAATCCGTCGGAATTCCGTCTTAAATACAGACGGTGTTCCGACGGTAATTTTATTGTATTACCAAATTTATTAAAAATCTGTAATAAAATTCAACATCCGTTGGACGTCCGTCTTAATTACCGACGGCCTTCCGACGGTTTGTGAATTTATTAAATAATTAGATTAATAAATATTTACAAAATAAACAATTTATTATTTTATAATAATTTTCGTCGGAATACCGTCACTATTGACTAATTTGACTTGCATCCAAACAACTTCGGGATCATCGTCAAAGCGGGAAATCCGTCGGAAATCACAAAGTCCATAAATCACAAAACCACATAATCGCAAATTCAATAAATTCATTTATTACAAAAATCTTAAATTCCCATGTCCCTAAATAACAAAATGTCCGAAAACTAAATTCATTTAATCTCTATATTCCAAAAAATCATAATTCCCAATATCCTTATATCCCTAAAACCGAAATTTCGTAATAACTAAAACGCAAAATGTCAAAATCCCAAATTCCTATAAATTCCATATTCCATAAATCCCGAAATCTCAAACTCTAAAAATTTATGATATAAACAATTTATTTCGGCGGAAAAATATTAAAAAAATAAACTATTTATTCTTTTAAAATAATTTCCGTCTTATTTTTCGACGGACTACCGACGGAAACCCTAATTTGACTTGCCGCCAAACAACGTCGTGATCATTGTCAAAGCGGGAAAACCGTCGGAATTACCGTCGGAGTTTTTGGAGGCCGTCGGAATTCCGTCTGAATGCTGTCGGACACTCTATTAAATCCACAGTCTTCGTCTTTCCGAAGACAGATCTGCAAATTTTTTTTTTCTCCACCGATCCGTTGCCGCCGCTGTCGCCGCCGATCCGTTGCCGACTAACCGCCTGTTTCCAGCCGTGTAATCCCTCAGTCTCTTCTTCTTCCCGATACCACAACGGAGAAAACAAAAAAAGAAAAACCTTTCACCTCCGGATTTCGCATTCAACCGCCGGAAAACCCACACAAACCGCCAGAATCATCCCAATTCACACCCTCCTTCACGAATTCAACAAATCTATGTAAGTTTGTGATGATTTTAAAGTTTGTTCTTAAAAAAAAAAAATTGTTCTTCATAAAAAAAACATTTCTTCAAAAAAAAAATTTGTTCTTGATAAAATTGTATATTTCTAAATATCCTATATAGAATATTTGAAGATAATCATTTAAAATCATTAAAATTTAAAAAATTTATAACATTAATAAAACAATTTATACCTTTAAAATTTTAAACCTATTTAAAAATAATAAAATTTAAAACTTTAAATCCTTTGAATCCTTTAAATTTTAAAATTTAAAAATTTCTAACTTTAACAATTTAAACCTTTAAATCCTTCAAATTTAAAAATTTATTAACATTAATAAAACAATTTAAACCTTAAAAATTTTAAACCTATTTAAAAATACTAAAATTTAAAACTTTAAATCCTTCAAATTTAAAAATTTATTAACATTAATAAATTTTGTCAAATTATAAATGTCAATTTTCCAACAAAACCTAAATCCATGAACTTTGGTTTCTAAATATACAATATACAAACAAGCCCTGATTACGTAAATTTCAAAATTCCAATTTCCCAAAATCACTAAGTCCATAAATCACAAAACCACATAATCCCTAATTCAATAAATTCATTTATTACAAAAATCTAAAATTCTCATTAATCCCTATGTCCCTAAATAACAAAATGTCAGAAAACTAAATTTCTTTAAGCTCTATATTGCAAAAAACCCTAATTCCCAATATCCTTATATCCCTAAATCCGAAATTTCAAAATAACTAAATCGGAAAATCTCAAAATCCAAAATTCCTATAAATTCCATATTCCATAAATCCCGAAATCTCAAACTCTTAGAATTTTGGAAATCGTAGGAACTATCTGCGATATCATCATTCTAGAGGAGGTGGGACTTCCAGTAGGGGAGGTCGGAGTGGGACTGAGACGCATATCCCCGACAGTTCTCCCGACTTAGAGACCCCACACATGTCTCAGCCCCCGGCTACAGCCTCCGGCTACAGCCTTCTCAGCTCCCACATCCATGACCATCGAGCAGTTTGTGTCGCAACCCGGACGTGATAGGTTGACTCGTCTAGATCCAGACACGCCACCTAACACGACCTGGTAAGTCTTATTTAAATTTCAATTGGATAAAATTATTTTAGTAAAATATTTAACTAAACTAAATATTTTATTAGGTTCCAGTACTCGGGAAACGGGATTACGGGTTCTATCAATGGAATGATGAATTCGTTGGTAACTAAACCGTATCCCACATACCACGATATGCCAGTGGAGGACCGGGACATTTGGTTCCGACAATTTGCGGTATAATTTTATTTTATAAGTTTAAAATATATTTCCTATATGACTCACATTTTAATTACTAATGCGAGATTGTGGTGTTTTTGCAGCAAGATTTTACGTGGGACCCACCGCTCACTTCGTTGGTCCGAAAGAGATTCGACGAAAAGGCTGCGAGGAAGTACTCGTTGATGATGAACGAGTGGAAAGATGCGTGGTACAAAACCAGGAAGGTGGCTCGGGTTATGAAACATAAAAACGCATGTTGGGATGGACTAGTTACACATTGGGAACAGGAGGCAACTCGGGCGACCTCAAAGAGAAACTCAACTAACCGCAATAGCGACCGGAAGGGGAAGGGAAAAGCGACCCACAACCTCGGAGCAACGAGCAAGGCTTCACTTGCAAACAAAATGGTAAATATTTAAATAATTCATAATTTTTAAAAATTAGCTAACAAAATTTTATATGTTAACCGTTTCAGGAGACCGGTGTGTTTCCTTCGAATCTTGCATTGCTCAAAACTGCGCACACCAACAAGAAGACCGGTGACATTCAAGATCCCATTGCTCGTGAAATCGTGGAGACCGTGGAGAGGCTCGGGGAGCAGTACCTCCAATCGCAACCGAGCGAGGAAGGAACTCCGGCGCCCACCGAAGTTCCAGACGAGAAGATCAACGAGTTCACCTACGAGGTTAGTAACCGTGTCACTTTTAAACAAATTTCAAATTAACATTTAATACACCTAAGTTCTAAGATTTAATTTCTTTTTTATCGTAGGCGACTCCCAAGACCATTGCTCGTGTAACCGTTTCGTTATAGCGGTGGTAGCAGATTGGAGGCAGAAAACCGAGAGCTGACCGAGCGGCTTAGGGCAGTGGCGCAAGCGAGAGAGGCAGATAAGAAGGAGGCCGAGGAAGCGAGAGCGAGAGATAAGGCGGAGGCGGAGGAATGATTTCGAGCTATGGAACAAAAGATGAACGACTTCTTTAGTTCCCGTAGGCCGGAATAGGCCTTTTGACGTTTTAATATTTATTGTAAAACTTAAAAATACTTTTAAATTTTTTTTAATTTAATCAGTTTTTTTTTAATTTTTAATATATTTTTAAATGTTATATTATAATTTATTTATTTTAAATTGTTTAATTATTTTTAATTTTTGAAAATAAAACCCGAAAACCGTCGGAATTCCCTCGGTATTCTTGTACCGTCGGAACTCCGTCGGTACTCGCCGGAAGTCGATGGAATCCGGCTATCCATTTTCCGTTTGAGAGCCGTCGCAGGTGGGCGACGGAATGCCGACGGATTTTAATTTCCGACGTGATAGAACCGACGGACCTATCCCGTCGGACTACCGTCGGAAAAGGGCCAATTCCGACGGAAATGAGACGGTTTAGGCCGTCGGAATATCGCCTATTTTCTTGTAGTGTATTTTACTTATTCAAAGTCACTTTAATAAACAAATCAACATGCAAAGTTAAAATAACAAAGAATTAATGTCAACAAAAAAAAAGACTCCAAAAATTAATTAAAAATCAATTTACTTAACTTATGGTATATCAACTTTTGTTTCACAGTGTTCTTCTGGAATTAGAAGTTTCATAACCCTCATATTTAAGAACAAAATTATCGTCTCTTAACCATTATAAGATGAATCATATTGTGATAAAATCTATAATTATCAAAAACATAAATTTAATCATATTAATTAGAAACCCATCTCTAAAAGTATGAGCAAGGACAGTACCCTAACACATTTAATAATACATCTCAAACAAAACGGTTTAGTCAAATAATCAAACCCGTTATCAACTTTTTCACTCCAGTTTAGTCAAAAAACCAAACTGGTTATCAACTATTTTACACCGGTTTAGTGAGATGGACTTATTTAGGAAGAAGAGTGTACTCAATTTCAAGACTCTCCAACATCTTCTTAATCGCCAAACAAAATTCAGTTTTTCTGAGACTTCTCTTTTTATTTTCCTGAAACGTGATGGCGTAGTCTCACTATAGATCTATCTTTAGCTTGTTCATGTTCTCTATATCCTTCACCACCATTGTATGTATCACTAGCCAATGCTGCGGATTCTGCTCCAAGTAACTAACACATAATACCACCAACAATGGTTTTAAGATTTTGATCTACCAAGTACCAAAAAACCAAAAACAGTTTTTCGAAATGGTCGTTACTAATATTGGTTAATGATATTATCTAGGATAATATTAGACTTAACGCATATACGAAAATAAGAATAATATAATTGTTTTGTAAAATCTATAAAACAATATGAGTTGTGCCATTAAATAGATATTAGAAGCATAAACATTAATTAAATTACAGTAAAAATCATCATCGAAATAATTGATGCCATGATGAGATAAAAATTCCTGAAAGAGGAAAAGAAAATAAAATTAATGAGAAATGAATTCAACAAACACAAGATGCAAATATTAAAAAAAAATAAGTTAAAAGGTGACAAAACAATCAACACCAACAAACCTTAAAACAACAAACACAAACATGACAATATAATAAAATAGATGATATATATATATATATATATATATATATATAACGTATCCATGTTTGAAAGAACGATTGATATTAACCTTTAAGAAAATAATTAAACCTTCAAAACAAAAAAAGGTCTTAAATCAGATCCAAAAGCATAATAATAGAACACCAAAACGTATAAATCTATAAGAAAAACCGATACGGGTTTTTGTCAAACTAATTTAGCGTATAAATACGGCCAGTCTCTGCATTTGGGTCATCAAATCGCAACATTTTGAGAATCTCGTCATCGTCTTCTCTTTGAAGCAATGCAATGGCGCTAAAAATGTTAAGGTATGGAACTTCGTTAATCTCAACAACTTCCGTTAAATCACTCCAAATCGTGAAGAATCATCTTAAGTGTGTAAGTTGTTATGAGTTCATTTCTTGTAATGCAAGATACGTAATGCAATACGAATCATTGGTTGATTGGTTAAAGAATCAGAGTCTATATACAAAATAGATTGTTTCTTAGAATGCAAGATTCATAACACAATAGGAATTGATTAGTTTGGGAATCATAGAGTCTTGATGCAAACCATTGTTCCATCGTCTTTTTGATCCCTATGTCGCTTTTAATAGGTGTATCTCACCTTTATATGTGTTCTTGGTGTGTATGTTTTTGGAGTTTATACCCATATGCAGCGTTTATACTCATATGCGCCCGAATATAGGTGGATTTGTCACAAATGTCGGATTATGTGTAAGCATGAGCTGGGGTTGCATTACACGCTTACAAATCAACAATCAAGTAGGTTTTATTTCAGATATAATGATCCAATTTTATATAAGTATGATACAACCCAAAGATTTCTTTATATAATGAACCAATTTTGATATATATGTTTGTAACTTGTAACCGATATACTTTTTACTGAAAATTAACATTGTTAAGTAACAATAATTATAAAGAAGAAGAAGTAACTTAGGAAGGCATGATCCAATATTATCTAAAAAATCTTTAAAATAGCTACAGTGATTAATGTTCTTTTCTAATTTTCATTGATCTAAAATTTTAAAAAGAAATATAGAGCTCTAAAAATAAATTATTTTTAAAAAGTGTACATGTATTAAGACTACGTATTAATTTATGAACACATCAAAAATTGTGAAACTACGTATTAGCTTTAAAAAGTGTTTCAATTTGCTCACGATAATTATACTCATCTCATCCGCATCAAAAAAATTGAGTTTAGTATTTATCCTCCATTACTCGAAACACTTTTTTACGGTATGAAAAATCGCTTACCGCTTCTCTTTTGCTTCAGAACACAATGCTCACTACGCCCTTTTCCCAAATCGCACACCGGAGAATACACAATTATACAAAAAGTTGTGTTGGATTGTTGGCGATTGGTAGTGAAAAATTTAGGAGAAAAATATTCGGAAACAATAGAAAAACTCATTAAGCCTCGTCACGGGTTTTATTGTCGAACTACTTGAGCGTATAAATATATCAAGTCTTTGCATTTGGGTTATCAAATCGCAACATTTAGAGAATCTCGCCTTCTTCTTTCTATTTGGAGCAATTCAATGGAGGAAGAATCTTGCCTTCTTCTTCCGTCAAATCACTTTGGTCGTGAATAATCATCTTAAACGTGTAAGTTGTTATGAGTTCATTTCTTGTAATGCAAGATTCGTAATGCAATACGAATCATTGATTGATTGATTAAAGAATCAAAGTCTATATACAAAACAAATTTTTCTTGGAATGCAAGACTCGTAACACAAGAGAATTTGATTAGTTTGGGAATCATAGAGTCTTATTGCAACTCATTGTTTCCATCGTCTTCTTGATTTCTCGTTGTTGTTTGTGATCCCTTTGGTCGCCTTTCATAGGTGTATCTCACCTTTATATGAGTTCTTGGTGCGTCTGCTTTTGGAGTTTATCCCCTTATGTAGCGTTTATGCCCATATGCTCATGAATATCGCTGGATTTGTCACAAGTGTCGGATTAAGTGTAAGCGTGAGTTGGGGTTGCATTATACGCTTACAAATCAACAATCAAGTAGGTTTCATTTCTTCACTAAAAGCCACGTTGTTTGTTTTAAAAAAAATTCTTGTTTATGTATTTTGATTTTGGATACAGCAAAGCGGCTTTGCGTTCGGTTTCCATCTTCCATTTTTAAAGGTGCTTCAGTTGGTTCTGACTCAAAGTGATTGTATTAATATATATATACCTTTTCTGTTTCGTTCTCAAATATGATATGTTGGCTCGGTTTTCATGTCTACACAGACTTACATTGCATGGGAAACAAATGCCTTTTATCCCCAATCATTCATGGCTAGTACGAAGGTGTCTGACAAACAAAGATCGAGAGAGAGAGGGAGAGATGTACACTACAAGATATCTGTAGTTTAGCGTCGAAATTTAGCGTCAAATTTATTCTGACGCTATTTTAGCGTCGATTTTGCGTCGTAATGGCGTCCATAACACAATTCGACGCTAAATCAACGCTAATTAGGGATGAAACATTTCGAAGCTAAATCGACGCTATATCGCGTCGATTTAGCATCAGAAGTCTAAGTTCGACGCTAAATCGATGCAAATTTAGGGTCGAACGTATAGCGTCGAATATTGGCGTCGATAACACAATTCGACGCTAAATCGTCGCTAATTAGGGACGAAACATTTCGAAGCTAAATCGACGCTATATCGCGTCGATTTAGCATCGGAAGTCTAAGTTCGACGCTAAATCGATGCAAATTTAGCGTCGATTTAGCGTCGAATGCATAGCGTTGAATATAGCGTCGAATTTGGTAGGTAGATGACACATTTAACACGGGTTCACCTACTTATTTAGCGTTGTTTAGAAACGACACAAAAATGATGCGAATGCGATGCAAAATCGACGCAAATGAATTCGATGCTAATGCGATGCTAATATTCGATTCAAAATCGATGCTAAAATCTCCTATATATACCCACCCACTACCACCGTAAGGAATCATTCAAGAATTTCAAAACAAAAAAAAATCTTTTCGCCCAAATTGTTTTTTAAATGGGCGATATATACGAACTAAGACGCATGATGTATCGACGTTAAGATAAAAATGGAGGCCTTTCAGAAGAGTTCCTCAACGGCCTTGAAATTTTCATGGCTCAAGCGAGTAGTGTGCCTACAATTCAACAGACCGGAGTGATGGTGTGCCCGTGTCGGAAGTGAAAAAATTTGAGGCCACAAACAATTGATACAATTGGTACGCATTAATTTAATAGAGGGTTTACACCTGAGTATTATGTTTGGTTTTATCATGGAGAGGGATATGAAGATGAAACTTCGGGTAGTACTAGTTACCAACCTATTGATTAGGTTCAGGGTTATTCGAATGAACAATATGATGGGCATCAATTTGTTATAGAAAATGATGATCATGATGTCGGGTTAGAGCATAATAGGTTAGAAGAAATGGTAACCGATGCATTTCCTGGAGATATGTCTACTCCTGATGTTGTTGAGGAACCCAATTTAGATGCAAATTTTTTTTATGATATGCTTGATTCTGCAAAACAACCAATCTATGAAGGTTGTAGGGAAGGCCTGTCTAAATTATCGTTGGCATCTAGGATGATGACAATAAAGTCTGATCATCATCAATTTGAGAGTTGCATGGATGATTGGGCATCTCTTCTAAGAGAATATTTGCCAGAGGGTAATCAAGCTGCTGAGTCATATTACGACATACATAAACTAGTCTCTAGTTTAGGATTGCCCTCGCAGATGATAGATGTTTGCATTGACAATTGCATGATATTTTGGAAAGATGATGAAGATCTGCAGGAATGTCGATTTTGCCACAAACCAAGATTTAAGCCCCAAGGAGCTGGTAGAAAAGTAATGTAACACCCGCATTTTTTTTTAAAGCATCACAAGCGGAAATAACAACATAAAACATTCAATAACAGTTCCATATACCAATTCCAACAATTCCAGAATTCCAATAACAATTCCATTCTATTCTAACAACCTAAACATCATTTCTATCACCACATAAACCATAACACATAACATCCTAATCATCCTCTTCCTCTGCCATGATTTCGCGATCAAACATTCCTGTTACCTACAACTCAAAGGGAAAAACAGAGTTGCGTGAGTATTATCATAAATACTCAGTGGAGCGGTCATCCCGTCTACCAGATATATAATAGGAATTAGACTATCAATTACTACGCGATCAATCAACGATCAACAATATAACAACATCAACATTACCAGTATTATCCAATTACCAATACTCAACAGCAATAATCAGTTAACAGCAATTAACTTATCAAACAAGAACAATAATCAAAATTCCACATTCAAGCAACTAGTGTCGATCGATACTTCACCAGGATGTCGATCGACACCTCATTCGCAACAAAAACCTCGCGATCATAAAACATTGGTGTTGATCGACACTACCACTAGGTGTCGATCGACACCTCTCGCAGAACCTGAACCGAGCCAAAATCCTTTTACGGCTCGAGTTCCGTTCTATCTCGCGAGATCATCACGATTCCAACACACATAAATCACACCGAAATACCACAGGAAACAATCCAACTCATCACAATCAATCCAATTCATCACAAACAACCAATCAAAATACCTAATAACCTAATTCCATATCACGATCACGCACTCACCTCGAATACGGATCGAATACGAAGAAACGACGAAGAAAGACGAACAGACCGAGACAGCGAGGAAACGCTTGCTACTCGACCTCCCACGAACACACGAGAGATTCTTACAAAGAACGACGAAGAACATGAATCGAAACTCTCGATTAAACACTGAATCTCTCCTGATTCTGAAGTTCTCTCCTTTTTCTCTATCTCCCACAGCCAAGGGCTCTGAGATCCCTTTTATATACGAGCCCTAGGGCTTCCCTTAAACCGCCCCCGCAAACCGAGCGATTAAAAGCAAACCAAAACCGACCAAAAACACTGGTCTCGATCGACACCCTGACCAGAATTCCAGAAATTGGTTTCGGGATGTTACAAGTGTCGTACCAGAGAATATGGTACATGCCCATAACAGATAGGCTACAAAGGTTATACATTCAAAACGCACAACTGCATCAATAAGGTGACATGCGGAACATTTAACTATTGAAGGAGAAGTTCATCATCCTTCTGATGCAAAAGCTTGGAAACACTTCAAATCGGTACACTATAATTTTCCTAAAGAGAAGCACAATGTTTATCTTGGCCTATGTACAGATGGTTTTAGTCTGTTCGGTATGTCTGGCAGGCAATATTCTTTGTGGCCGGTTATATTGACACCTTATAACCATCCGCCTGATATGTGCATGCAGAGGAAATTTCTGTTTTTGAGTATTTTAATCCCTAGTCCAAAGCATCCAAGAAGATCTATTGATGTGTTTTTACAGCCGCTGATTCACGAGTCGAACATGTTGTGGTCTCATGGGGTTCGTACTTTTGATTACTCTAGGAAAAAGAATTTTACCATGCGAGCTGTGCTTATGTGGACGATAAGCAATTTTCCAGCCTATGGAATGTTATCTGGTTGGACAACACATGGTAGGTTATCATGTCCGTATTGCCAAAATGAAACAGATGCATTCCAACTAAAAAATGGTAGAAAATTTTGTTGGTTTGATTGTCACTGGAGGTTTCTCCCTATGAACCATCCGTACTGGGGAACAGGAGGTTGTTCAGAAAGGGCAAACGTGTACGTATCCCCCCACCTCCATATCTTTCAGGAGAACAAATTGAAGGTCAACTTGATTATTGGGGAGCTCAAGACACATCAAAATGTGGTGGTAACTGGCTTAATATTCTGACCAATCTCCCAGATGGATACCTTGAAGAACATAATTGGTATAAGAAGAGCATTTTCTGGGATCTACCATACTGGAAGAATCATCTATTGCGCCACAATCTTGATGTCATGCACATTGAGAAAAACCTTTTTGATAACATCATGCACACCATCTTAAACGTTCTAGGCAGGTCTAAAGACAACTTAAAGTCTAGACTGGATTTGCCTCTTATATGCTCTAGAGTTGAGTTACATCTCACGGGAGATGGGAGAGCTCTAGTGCCTAGCTTTAGATTGTCAAGCGAAGGCATACCAACATTCTTCAACTGGGTTTCCACCGAAGTTAAGTTCCCAGATGGATACGTGTCAAAACTCTCTAAGTCTGTGGAGCAAGGGAAAAAAATTTCTGGTATGAAGAGTCATGATTGTCATGTGTTTATGCAGAGATTTTGCCTTTAGCCTTTGCAGAACTTTTGCCAACAAACGTGCATGAATCACTTGCAGGTATATTTTCTATGACGATATTTAAATATGTAAACAAATTATGTCTGGAAAATTACATTTGTGTTTTGGTTGATATTGGATTTTGGGTTTAGGTGTTGGAGCATTTTTTCGAGATCTGTGTGTGCGAACTTTGACTCAGGATGGAATTCAACAACTAAATAATAACATCCCAATATTGTTGTGCAACTTAGAGAAGATATTCCCTCCATCTTTTTTTGATGTGATGGAGCATCTTCCTGTCCATCTTCCTCACGAAGCCGATTTAGGAGGGCCTGTTCAATTTTGTTGGATGTATCCTTTCGAGAGATTCATGAAACACTTAAAAGGAAAGGCAAAAAACCTAGCTAGGGTTGAGGGATCAATTGTTGCGGGCAGTTTAACCGAAGAAACCTCTCATTTCAGCTCATATTACTTCCCTCCAACTGTCCGGACACGAAAAAGAGCTCCACGTAGGTACGACGATGGAGGCATCGCACAAACATATCCAGTTTCAGATGTCCCAGATATATTCTGTGCAGTTGGTAGGCAGGCCAGAATCATAAGAGAAGAAGACTGGTCCTCGTTCGAAGACTACAATTGTGCACACACATATATTCTCTTACAATGCGATGAAATTAGCCCATTTCTAAGGTACATATTATAATTACCAACTATGGATTGAGGTCAAAAGGGTTACTTTCGTACTTATATATGCTATTAAACATATATAACAAATGCATTTGTTATAACCATATTTTCAATTAGTGAATTCATTCGCCAAGTTAATGAGGCTTTCCCAAATGCATCCGCCGATGAGATTGAAAAACGTAAAGATCTACACTTTGCTAAATGGTTGAGGACTCAGGTATATAAGTTAAACACAAAATTTTATATATATTTAGTTTCAATAAAAACCTATATGTACAATTTGTGTATATACTACTATATTTACAATGTGTATTCTGTATTTGCCAGGTTGATTATGGAGACACGTCATACCTTGTATGGTTTAGAGAGTTGATCCAAGGTCCGTTGGGGAAAGTTACGTCATCTCCAATGTATTTTACACGAGGTTATGTGTTTCATACGTTCGAACGTGGCAAAAATAGAGAAACTGCGAGCTATGGTGTGGTAGTTCGAGCCGGGGACACGGATTTTTATGGCATTATCCAAGAAATTATTCAAGTGCAATTCCCTAGTTTGGTTAACTTAAAGTGCACCCTTTTCAAATGTGAGTGGTTTGATCCAGTTGTCGGGCGAGGGGTTCGAGTAGGAAAGTTTGGTGTCATCGATGTTAATGGATCGCGTTCTTATGCAAAGTATGATCCATTTATCCTTGCATCACAAGTGGATCAAGTATGTTTCATTCCATATCCACGTGTCAGAAAAAAACAGAGATTCCATGGTTATCTGTACTTAAAATAACACCTAGAGGAATGATAGTTGAATCAAACGACGCTCCTATGCAAAATGAAATGGCCGTGAATCTAACAACTCCAGAAGCATATATAGACAACATCATTCCTATAGATCCGCAAAATCGAGAAGCTGAAATACTTCCGGATGCTAACAATGCAGAAAACCCCGAAGACGAGTTCGCAAACAAGAGTGGAGAAAGTACCGATGAGGATGACGACAACTCAAATGACGATTCAGAGTGAAGCATATATGACTGTTTTTATTTTTTTTGTATTTATTTTTCGAATTCGTGTGATTGTTATCGTTTTATGTGATTGTTATCGTTATATGTGATTATTGAATTCATGTGTTTATTATCGTTATCGAATTTTTTGAATTCATGTGATTTGACGCTAATTCGACGCAAAATGAGTTTTTTTATTTATGGTAATTTTATTATATATATTAGTAATGAAATATCAATATGTACATTTTGTTATAAATTTTTAAGGAAATAGATGTAAGAAATATGTAGGAAATAGATTTTAGGAAATTTGATATGAAAAAATTCATGTGATTGTTATCGTTTTATGTTGCGGTTTTAAAATCTTTAAATTGTTAAGATTGTTATCGTATATGTTATTGTGTATACCCTAAACCCTAAACATAAAAAAAACTCATTTAGCGTCGAATTAGCGTCAAATCATATGAATGCGACGCTAAATCGACGCTAATATTGTTTAATACCGTCGATTTAGCCTCGAATTCATGTGATTTGACGCTCATTCGACGCAAAATGAGTTTTTTTATTTATGGTAATTTTATTATATATATATTAGTAATGAAATATCAATATGTACATTTTGTTATAAATTTTTAAGGAAATGGATTTAAGAAATATGTAGGAAATAGATTTTAGGAAATTTGCTATGAAAAAATTCATGTGATTGTTATCGTTTTATGTTGCGGTTTTAAAATCTTTAAATTGTTAAGATTGTTATTGTATATGTTATTGTTTATACCTTAAACTCTAAACATAAAATTTCTTTCAATTAGCGTCGAAATAGCGTCAAATCACAGGAATTCGACGCTAATTCGACGCTAATATTGTTTAATAGCGTCGATTTAGCTTTGAATTCATGTAATTTGACGTTAATTCGACGCTAAATAATTTTTTTATTTTGTATTATAGATTAGTAATGAAATATCAATACGTACGTTTTGCTAGAAATTTTTAAGGAAATGTATTTAGGAAAGTTGTAGGAATTATATTCTAGGAAATTTGATATGCAAAAATTCATGTGATTGTTATCGTTATATGTAGCGGGTTTAAAATCTTTAAACGGTATCGAATGTTTTCGTATATGGTGCAAAAAAATGATTTAGCGTCGAATTATCTATATTCGAATATTTAATTGCGAACAAATTAGTATGTTTGTCTCATTCGAGGTTACAAATGCATGTAAGGAATTCTATTTGAAAAACTATATAGGTTTACATATATCATAATAACCCTTTATGAACCAAATATGTAATTGCAAAATTCAAAATTTAAAAGTATTCTTGTATATCAATTATTGAAATGGCTAAGATAGTTTTCGTACCAGTTGCGGATATCCTAAACCTTAAACCCCAAACGTAAAATTTGTTTTAGGTAGCGACTATTTAGCATCGAATTAGCATCGATTCGATGCTAATTCGACGCAAAATGAACAAATTTTACTTTTAGGGTTTAGGGTTTAGGGCATAAACAGATCTAATTATATTCATCCGACGCAAATTCGACGCCATATTGAATTAGTTTGATTTAACCACTGGCGGTAAACCGGAAAATTTCAAAATTTTGTTTGTTAAACCAACGGCGGTAAACCGAATTAATTTTGATGTAGCGTGGAATTAGTGGGAAATTCGACGCTAATTCGACGCTAAATCAAATTATTTCGGATCTGTAAACATTAACTTTGCGTGGGGAATAGAAATTATATTTAATTGTAATCCGACGCTAATAGCGTCAAATTAGCGTCAAAATAGCGTCGGTTCACGAAGTAAAATCAGAGACCGACATCTTCTTCTCCGGTTTCTGCAACTCCTCTCCCTCACCTCTCTCTCTCTCTCTCCAGTCTCCTCTCTTTCTCTCTCCCCTCTCCGCCGTACCTTCCCTCACGCCGGTCTCTCTCTCACGCTGCCTCTCTCTTTCTCCCTCTCCTCTCCCTCTCCTCTCTCTCTCCCTCACAGCTCCTCTCCTCCTCCTCAACTACTTCCGCCGCCGCCGAATCTCTTTCCGCCCCGCCGCCGCCGGAACTCCTTCTGCCCCCGCCGGATCTTCTCCTCCTCCTCCTCCTCTGGTTCTCCTTCCGCCGACGATATGGTACATAATTTTTTTTTTTTTAATTGTTTATATATATTTGTAATTTGTAATAAATTAGTTATGAAATTGATTTTAGAAATATGTAGTAAATAGATTAGGATATAGATTAGTAATTTTACAAATATTTGTAATTTGTAATAAATTAGTTATGAAATTATATATAGTTGTAGTAATGATATGAAATTGATTTTAGAAAATGGTTTTATGAATTATGTAGTAAATAGATTTTAGAAAATTTGATATGAAATAGATTTTAGGGTAAATGTAGGAAATAAATTTTAGGAAATGGAATTGAATTTAAATTTGAAAAGTTATGGAATTGAATTTAGATTCGCTAAGTTATAGATTTGAATTTAGATTTTATGAAATTTATTTATGTAAAGTCAAGTAAAACAAATTTAGGAGTTTTTTGGATGTTAAAATATTTTTTTTTAAATGAAAAACGAATTTACAAGTTATTTTTCGATAATTAGAAATAATTTCATAAATGTTAAATTTATTTCGAAAATATAAATTTATTTCCTAAATATAAAATATCTAAATTTTTCCAAAATATATTTCAGCACTATAAATTTATTTCCTAAATATTAAATTTATATTTTACATTTTTAAATTTAATAAATTTGTTTTATTTTATAGGTTGATCAACGTCATCCTCCTTCATACAGCCAGTTATTTGGCGAGGATGCTTCGATTCCCGGATACGAGGATCGTCGCGGATCCGGATCCGGATCTGGATCGGGGTCGGGTTCATAGGCTGCGAACTATCGTCCACGAGCTCCGCCACGAGCTCTGCTCCGAGCTCCGCCACCGCCTCAGCCAGAGCCTCATCCAGAGCCAGAAGAAGGCGAAGATGATCATCCCGATGACCACAATGAGCCCCCTCCACCGGCAAACGCACCTCTTATGATGCGGATTTATGAGCTTCTCCGCCAACCTGGACGTGAGACACGGCTTACGATTATCCATCCGTTGAGGCCTCGTGGTACATTATGGTATGTTTTAATTTTTTTCAATATTACTAATTAAATTTGTTTTGTGTAATTAAGTTTTAATTACAAGTTATAATTAAATTATTAACATTCTAATATTTTGTTTAATAGGTTTACGGGTAACAAGGTTGCGCGTTTGGTCACCAAGGCAATCAAGGCCCACTTCACTATGCTGCATCCTAATTGGAGCATGACGCCGCAGAATGTTCGGGATATTTGGTTCGAGTCATGGGCGGTAAGTCATTTTTTATTATTTAATTTTATTTATTAAATTATTTGATTATAAATATATTCATAACATTATTCGTATTTTTATAGCATTGGTGGCATTGGGAGGAACCTCATACTTTCGAAGTGCGAGCGGCGTTCGAGAAGAAGGCCCTAAAGCGTCTCAACGGTTACGTCACGAACTTGAAGAAAGCGTGGGGCAAGAAAGGCGATGAGGCGAAGCCACTCGGGATGGATCCCGATGTTTGGTCGGATCTAGTGCAGTATTGGGAGGATCCCAAATCGGTGGTTAAATCAGGGAAGTGTTCTGCATCTCGTCTCACGCCGGTGGCCGAAGGAGATGGACCTTCAAAGCATTGTGCGGGTCAATCATCATACGCCACAGTACGACTGGAAATGGTAATATTTGTATTAAATTAATTTATTTGATTATTTATATTTTAAATATTTATTTATTATATATTTTATTTTTATCTCTTTTTATTTTTGTTTACCAGGCTGATGGCGGTGATCTTCCTCTGATGGTTAGCGTGATGAAGAAAACTCATCGGAGGAAGGATGGGACGTTTGTTACCGCTCAAGCGGAACAAACGTTCAACGCTTACAATGCACGACTGGAAGAGCTAGATGAGTCTGTCCAGTCTACGATGGGTCTCGAAGATTTCGATAGACTTTACGAGGAGGTAATTTTATTAGGTTTTTATTTTATATTATAACTTATTTTTAATTATTATTTTATTGTATAACACTTTTATTTTTTAGGTTGCACCGAAGAAGAAAGGACGAACGATTGGTGTTGGATCCATCAAAGATGTCCCGGCAGCTTGTTCGTCTTCTCAATATTCTTACTCGCCGGATTCGTCTCAGCCGCGTTTGACCGCTGAGTTGCAAGCTGCTAAAGCTGAGATTGCGGAGCTAAAGACCCATGTCTCGTCATTGAGCAGTCTCTTTGACATCATTGCAGTGGATAACCCGACATTAGTCACTGCATTGCAAGGGATTAATCGTCCTCCACCACCTCCTACACCTCCCGGTGCAACGCAATTCCACCAAGAGTTCGAAGATATCGTGAACCTAAGTACCCAACAACCGCCGTCGGATTAGCGTTTTAATTTCATTTGTAACGGATAATTTTATTTTGTATCGGATAATTTTTAATTTTTATTATAATAATTTTTTATAATAAAATTTTTTTTAAAAAAAAATGTTATCATTCGACGCTAAATCGATGCTAAATCGATGCTTATGTAGCATCGAATTAACATCGATTTAGCGTTGATTTAATCAGGTGTCGACGGTAATTCGACGCTACATCAGTATCGATTTAGCGTCGAATGAATCAGGTGTCGACGGTAATCCGACGCTAATTTAGCATCGAATTACCATCGATTTAGCATCCATTTAGCATCGAAACGTTTCGATGCTAATTTGACGCTACAGTAGCGTCGAAATATTGTGTCGGATTAGCGTCGAACATCCAACGCTAAATTAGGGTCGCGTCGAACTTCATTTCGGCGCTAAAATAGCGTTGAAATAGCGTCAAAAATGAATTAGCGTCGACGGTTTAGCGTCGAAATGTTTTTCGACGCTAAATCGACGCTAAGAGGTTTTAGCGTCGAAATAACGTCGAAATATGCCGACGCTAAATCAGTGTTTTCTTGTAGTGGTACCATCTAGGGGTCTTTGTTAGTTTATCTATATTGGTAAATACATTCACATTTATTCCGTCCATAACATGTTTTTAGGAGGCTTATTTATTTGAAATAATTGAGATAATTACAAAATATGCATTCGTCGGAAAATAAATCTTTTTTACATGAGTATGATACATACCCAAAGATTTCTTTTATATAATGAACCAATTTTGAGATATATGTTCGTAACTTGTAAGTTGTAACCGATATATTTGTTAAGTGAAATGTAACATTTTTTAAACAACACTAATTTATAAGAAAAATAAGTAAACTAAGAAGGCATGATCCAATATTAACTAAAAAAATCTTTAAAATAGCAACAGTGGTTAATGTTCTTTTTCTTTCTGTGATTGATCTAAAATTTCAAAAATAAATATAAAGATCTAAAAGTAAATTATTAAAAAAACAATTGTACATACTTGTATTAAGAC
Source organism: Draba incana (assembly GCA_963576765.1). NCBI lineage: Eukaryota > Viridiplantae > Streptophyta > Magnoliopsida > Brassicales > Brassicaceae > Draba > Draba incana. Next base: position 27,131,430 of record OY755208.1, read on the forward strand.
TACGTATTAATTTATGAACAAATAAATCATTAACAATTTAGTTGACACATTTGTATTGTTCAATAATATTTGTCAACACTCGTCGACAAAAAAAAAAAAAAAACAAATCAACACTTGTAATCACATTATTAAAGCTGCTACGCACATGTCTATACTATATAAAAAATTCAACACGAGTAATCACATTATTAAAGCTTGTACAACGGTCAAAAGAGAAGGAGAAAAACAAATTATATCATAGAATGTGATTAAGAACATGTTTATAATAGAAAACGAAGATGAGTTATGATTTGTTTGACACGATCTTGGGATCGTTGGCCTCCAGCGCTTTTTTTTCTTTTGAAAAATTACAAATCAAAGACAAATTAAAACCACTATGTAAACAACACAAACATAGAGAACTTAATGAGAATAAACGGTGTCACCAATAGGTAAGAAAGACTCATCATGCTGGTTTCAAATAAGCATGGTGTAATATATCATCAATGCATATAAAATATTAAACATTGTAAAGTACAATTGTAAGAACAAAAAAACACCATTTAAAATAAAACAAACGATTGGTGTGATATGCCGTGTGATTGGTGTGAAGATAGGTAAAAGAGTTAGGCTTAGGGTTATAGTTTAGCATTTTTAAGAGCAAACCTTGAACCATCACCGGCTTACGACCTTCTTAATCACGAAGCTAGAGAAAGGAAGTAAAAGAGAATTAGGGATTCTAAAACCTAACATTGAAAAGTAGGGTCACGATGTCGACATAACTGTTATCCTTCAGGTACACGAAATCTCTATATGCATACATAATTGAACACCTTTTATGAATATGAAAATTTTGAGAAAATAAGAGAGCAAATATATAAAAGGCGATTTAGAATACTGTGAAATCGAGAAGCTTGAAACAATATTTATAGAAGAAGCGATTAGGTTTTTCTTATGAATGATTATACGGAATATAATATGACACAAATATAAAATCGACCTAAGAAAATATAACATTGAAATCTTAAAACTTAAATAAAAATATGAAAACTAACATATGAGAAAAAAATTAGAGGCTATAACCTGCAGATAAGAGAAAAGAACACCAACCAAAAGATCGTGGGATACCATGAGAATAAAATAATAAAATAACAGACAAACTTAACTAATAAATTTGAAACAAAAATTAGGAAATATATAATAGATGGATTTGACAACACATGTGCAAATCCAACGATTAGTGGATCAATCTGCGCACCATAAAGGAAATACGACATGGAAAACATATAAAAATCAAACATATTACAAAGCTGTAACATGTTAATATTAGCATACAGAATAAGAACATAAATTACATACATGGAACTATCATGCACCTATAAATAAACAACACACACAAAAAATGATTGTGAAAACCGTACGATAGATTAATTAATCGAAAGCATAGAATGAATAAACAAAATATATAATACCAATTTTTTTGTTGAACACGTAGAAACATGTTCAAACGTGTGGATGTGGTGAATGGTTTTCTTTGTTTGTGTTGAGAATAATATATATATAACAATAGAAAATATGGTTATAGAAATTAGAATTGCTATTTTCAATAATTATAGAATCAAACTCCATCCACGAAGAAAATATCAAAAACACAAAAAAAACATAGATTATGAAAAGCGTAAATAAGAATACGAAGACTAACATGAGATCGAAGAACTTGAATAACTTGACACTGCAACCTGTAAATAAGAAAACAAAGAATAATAAACAATCAGAAGAAACATTATAACGTAATATAGCAGAGGTGATAAAAAAATAAAAACAGAAAAGCCAAAACTATGATTTGGGAGTGGAGGAGAAAACACATGTATATATATAGGGAAAACCTAGGGTTTAAAAGATACGATAAATCTATGTTGAATAACCAAAATTAAGAATTTATCCTATATGCATAAAGATAAATATAGAAGATTAACAAAAATATCCGAGTATATCACAATCTAAACGAATATTCTATCACACGTATGATAATTTCGATAAAAAGGATGTAAATAAGCAATAAATAGGATGTCAAGATAATCATGTAATATTCACTTTTTTCTAAAACGATATTTAACTATTTTGATCCGAGTAAATCTGTAATCAGAATATATGCACTAAATATTTCCAAAAGATATTAAAACCGGCTAATAATTAAAAGTTAATTAAAAAAATAATTTTGTGAGAATGACTCTGAGGACGACACATAAGCAAAATCACTTCTCTTTTAATGATATGATGATATGTATGAGATCAACATTATGTTAAAAAAATTTCTAAGATGAAACGCAGATAACTCACGCATAAATTCTTTCTCTTTCTACCGTGTTGAATGAGCCTTCTATCCGATCCTTCAAACTTATTACTACAAAAACTATTGGGGAGTTGAAATCTCATAGAGTTTATTGATTTTGAAAATCCAAAGATTTGTTAAATTTGTAGAGAGTTGTGAGTATTTAAAAAATTTAGTTATAGAACTTCTAAAAATCCAGTGGTATTCTAAAATATTCTCAAAATCTTGTTTAATGAGTAAAATTATAAGAAATTCATCTTTCAAAAACACTAGATTGTAATAGATTTGTAGAATCAATAAAAACTTAACTTTTATAATAACATGGGATTGAAAACCCTCAAACTAATAGCAATACTTAGAATATAAGAACCCCTAATAACACTCCCTAACTAATTTCTGCTTCGTTTTGGACTATCCAATTAGTTGGTTCTTAATCATCGCAAATTTGACGATACTAAATAGATTCAAATTACACGAATAAATGTGGTTTATCCTCGTTGACATGAAAATGGTCTCAAATTTAAATCTAATATGGTCTGACCATGATGCATGGATTTTTTTTTTTGCGTGGAATGTTTAATTATATCAGATATATATGGCTTTGTTCTACATCTAAGAAAGGTTACTAATATGTATGTGTGTTTTTCGTGATAATAAAAAGAGAATTTTCATCATATGTCACTCTTATATACTACTTTAAAATTATGCCATCGTTTAAAAATATTTGCAAAAATGCCAATTTTTTTAACTTTTTGGATTTGGGTTAATTATTTTATATTTATGGTTTAGTTTTTAGGGGTAGAATTTAGGGTTTGGGTTTTGATTCTTTTGTGGAAGCGAAAGAGATTTTTTTTTTTTTTTTTTTTATAATGGCATATTTGCAATAAATTTTCAAAAGTGTCATGGTTAAAAAAAAAAATTTTAAAGGTGCCCATAAAAAAAAATAGTCCACTATAGGACAACATTCGGTTAGCTAATGGTACTATCAGGGCCGGTTCTTATGCTGTGCGGGTTGTGCATCTGCACAGGGCCCCACGCGTGAGAACCATTTTTCAGCTGATTTTTTTTTTAAAAAAGACCTTAAATTTTTTAATTACTTGTAAAAAAGGGCCCTAAATTTTATAAAACTTACAAAAGGTTCTAAATTTTGGTAAAATTTTTTTTTTTTTGCACAAGGTCCATATTTCAACTGAGCCGGGCCTGGGTACTATAGTAGTAAGAAAGCGATTATCATCAACAATGTTCTTCAATTTGCACATACCAAACCAAATTTGAAATTATCATTTTAAAAGATAGTAACTGTTAATAGTCTGTCAAAAGAATAGTATAACATTGTTTACATTTCAAAATCGTGATTCCCATCGGTTCGAACATAATTAAATTGCACTTTTACTGTTTAGAAGATTGAAAAAACAAATCATACAAAAAAATTAAGAATGATCTAGCTGTGAGCTTTAATAATATAATCATCATGTCAATAAGCTACTAGGATTCGATGATTATCGAGTCAATTTGTCTTTGATTAGATTGGAAACTATGAAATGAGTTGGCACATTATAATGTACCTATCCCTAATTGTCTTCTAATTGTTCCTAATTAGGTTTTAGTTGCCCCTTCAGAGACTCGATAAGTCATATATTAACAAAATCAAAAGGCTCATATCAAACCAAATGCGACCATAGCAATAAACGATGTCGTTTTAATACCATTGTTGGACTATTTATCATTTTCAAACCCAAAAGGCCCATATGTTTTATTTTCAATTAGGCCCACCTTATTTTCGTCCATTTCACAATACTTAATACTTTTTTGTCAAGGGTACTCATTCTCTCTTTTTTTTTTTTAAGTTTCAAGACCATGTGTGACACTTATATAGATTGTCGAGAATATTTTCGGATACGTCAGTAAATTTACAATTTTATTTTCTCACTTGAGTTTCAAGTTTCAAGTATGTACTCTCTTTTTCCTACGAAGACGCGTGAAATAGAATTTTTGACAAAAAAAAAGTGAAAAGAGTAAGAAAATGTTGGGATTAGGGAAAGAAGAGTTGTGAGTTATATGCACTCTTACAACTTGCAAGACGAAGGAAAAGGAAACACTGACAAATAACTTTCATGTGTTCAATCCCATTCACATTTAACATTATAAAAAATAAACATACGAAGAAATTATAATGTGACTGTGCAGAGAGACATAGGAGATGAGGGAGCTACAGTTTTGTTTCAGTCGTACTATTTTGTGTTCTTCTTCTTCGGACCCTTTAAAGTTTCAGAATCTAACTGCTTCAATCAACCAAAACAATGTAATTTTTTGATCGGACCAATATTTCATATATAATATATGTTTGTGTGCTTCTTTGCTAACTTCATTTTCTCTCTCTACGACATTGTTTTAAGGTTTTTTCGACATGTCTAATCAAAATAGAAAGTACCTCGGTGCAAAGCATCGTAGACTATTTATAAAGCAATACTTGGGGCATGAAGATTCTTCTTAAACAGTCACCAACAGTCCAATCATATTAATCTAATTACATTGTTTCATGTGACTTTAGCAAACAACTGCTTTGCTTTTTCAAAAATGGTTGCGATTAATCCAATTGTTTAATTTATGGCATAAACCTTTTAAAAAAGAAAAACTGTTGTTGTCTAATGAAGGGTTTAAAATCCATAGGAAGGTCGAATTTTGCATAAAAATCCAACGTTTTTGTTGAAATATAGAAAAGCTGATCGAACGTTTTCGTATTGGACTTGCTCATAGGCTCATCTTATTTCTTTTTATTTCAGCCACCAAATTTTGTTTTGAATTTTAACATCGATGTTATGTATAGGCTCACGGAAATTTTAGGAAATAAACACTTTGAAAATGTATTGTAGAAATAGGAACTTTAAATGAATAATCAACTAACAGATAATTGATTTCCTTCAATGAATTAATACTAAACCTTAATACTAACAGAACCCAAATGAGGAAAAAAAAATATTATAGATTTTCATAAACACTTGAATGTGAAAACATGACACAAAACATTATAGAATTATATATATATATATATATGATATTTTCACTATTTACTTTAGATTTAAAACCGGAACCTATTTCAAAGAGAAAAAACCTAAACATATGCCTTTAGCATTAATTGAGGCATTGAAGCAAAGCAAAAAATGTACACTTTTCATCCAACTTTACATTCCAATTCCACTAACAAGCAAATATGCAAACTTCCCCCACTTTCCTTAGATTTTAAACTAAAGTAAAAAGTCTGAAAACAGATTAGAGGTAACTTTTGGCAGCAAAATAGTATTTATTAAAGAAAAATGCGAACTTTAATAATATGCATCATCACTGAGACTATCACTATCTCAGTAAGTTGTTTCAGAACTCAGATGATGAAAGTGGAGAGAGAGAAAGAGAGAAGCTTTCGCATCTACAGTTAACACCACGTTTCTCCATGTCTATTGCTTTTCAGAGTGTACTCTCTCACCTTTTCTTTTGGGTTTTGTGAGGAAGAGTAAATGAACACTCAGATAATAATACAAAATTTGATTATAATATCACTACAAGAAAACATTCACTTTTCCGACGGAATTTTTGGTCCGTCGGAATTCCGTCGGCCAATTCCGACGAATTACCGACCAAAATGAATCCGTCGGAAGTCCGTCAAATTATTCCGACGGTATTCCGACGGAAAGCCATACTGTCGGGTTTCCGTTGGGAAACCATCGGAAATTACCGACGGAATACAGACGTCAATAATCTGTCGTTATTTTCCGACGGCATTGCGACGGATTACCGACGGACTTCCGACTTTCCGATGTCGGAAAAGTTTGATTGGTCACCGTGTACGGACGTCTTTCCGACGGACAAAATCCGTCGGAATTAGTAACGGATATCCGACGGAATTCCGACGGTGTCCGATGTCGGCACAGTTTGAGTAGTTACCATATTGTCTGCGGTGGCCGATGGGATTGGTGGGGTGTTATGTCGGAGGTATTGACGGATTTTCGACGGTTTCTGATGTACATATATAAGTTTGCATAATTCTTCATTCCATCAGAACAAAAATTCATAAACTTCGGAAAAAAATTATAAAGATGAGTTCATATTTTCGGGCATGGATGGACGAGCCAATTATGGATGTGGGCTCCGACTTATTAAGGAACGAGTACGCTCAAGGTATATGTGAGTTCATGAATTTACCCAGTAATGTAGATGCAGCCAAAAAAGGTCAGGATATCAAATGTCCTTGTTCTAATTGTTGTAATAGAATTAGTGTTGCGGTTCATAATGTTTGGACTCACTTATATAGATATGGTTTTAGGCCGGGATATAAGGTTTGGTTTTTACATGGAGAAAGCAATTATGAATATGGTAGTACTAGTAGCAATGAACCTTATTTTCCGGATAGCGTAGGGGAACCTACACCAGAAGTAGATGTTGGGGTAAGTACGGTTGCGATGGTTAACGATGCGTTTAGAGAGAATTTGCAGTCGGGTGGGTATGAGGGTGATAGGGTTGAAGAACCTAATTTAGAATCTCGAAGGTTTTTCGATATGTTAGACGCATCAAAGCAACCACTATACAGCGGTTGTAGGGATGGTCATTCACCGCTATCTTCTGCTAGTAGGATGATGAACCTGAAGACTGATTATAATTTGTCCAAAGAATGTGTTGATGCATTCGCCGAGTTCGTGAAAGAAGTTTTGCCAGAAGATAATCTGGCCCCCGGATCATACTACGATATCCAAAAACTTGTCGCCGGTCTTGGTTTGCCCTACCAGGTTATAGACGTGTGCATCGACAACTGTATGATATACTGGAGACAAGACGAGAACCGGAACAAATGTAAATTTTGCCAGAAACCCCGGTTCCAGGACACAAGTAGCAGGGTGAAGATTCCATTCAAACGGATGTGGTATTTACCCTTAACGGAGAGGTTGTACGAATCAAAGCGCACAGCTAAGGCTATGAGATGGCATGCAGAGCATAGTCAATATGGAGATATCACGCATCCTTCTAACGCGGAAGCGTGGAAACACTTCCAATCCGTATATCCAGATTTTACATATGAACGACGGAATGTATACATAGGCTTATCCACTGATGGTTTCAACCCGTTTGGCAAGCATGGAAGAAAATATTCGTTGTGGCCGGTCATCGTAACACCTTACAATTTGCCTTCATCTATGTGCATGCGGCGAGAGTTCCTGTTTCTCTCAATTCTAGTTCCCGGGCCAGATCATCCAAGACGGTCGCTCGATATATTCCTCCAACCATTGATCAGTGAGTTGCAAATGTTGTGGGAGCATGGTGTTGAGGCATTTTATGTTTCAGTCCAGCAGAATTTCAACATGCGTGTGGTTCTTATGTAGACCATAAGTGATTTTCCAGCATACGGTATGTTATCTGGATGGACAATGCATGAAAGATTGGCTTGTCCTTATTGCCAAGACAATACTACAGCATTCCAATTGCAACACGGAAGGAAGACTTCAAGGTTTGATTGTCATAGGTGTTTTTTACCGGCAAATCATCCATATCGTCGGTCGAAAAGACATTTCAAGAAGAATTTACAAGTGTCATATGGTCCACCTCCTAAGATAGATGGTGCAGAGCGAACTCCTAAATGTGGGGGTAATGGCCATCACCCCGTCGACGGTTGTGGAGAATATCACAATTGGCACAAGAAAAGTATTTTCTGGGATTTGCCTTACTGGAAAGACCATCTATTGCGGCATAATGCAGATATCATGCATGTTGAAAAGAATTTCTTTGACAACATCATGAACACCATATTAAACGTCCCAGGAAAGACCAAAGACAACTGGAAGTCTAGATTCGACTTTCCATTGATTTGTTTGAGGCCATCTCTTCATGTTTCGGCTAATGGTAGATTGCCGATGCCTGCGTACCGGTTAGATGCTGGGCAGAAAGAAGTATTTTTTGAATGGTTCAAAAAATTTGTAAAATTTCCAGACGGCTACTCATCTAATCTACGTAATTTCGTGGATTCGATGGAAGGGAAGTTTATAGGAATGAAGAGTCATGATTGTCATGTCGTGATGCAGCGTCTTCTTTCATTTGTATTTGTATATCTTCTTCCAGAACCTATCCACCAAGCAATTGGAGGTATATTTCTTACTCCCAGTAGTTTCTTACTACCATAATATTACTATATATGTACTAACTTCTTTAATTTTCGTTTATAAGAGTTGGTGCATTCTTCCGATATTTATGTTCAAGAATGCTTACCGTCCACGGGATACGTAACTTGGAGGCCAATATCCCGGTTCTCCTTTGTAATCTTGAAAATATATTTCCACCATCTTTTTTTTATGTTATGGAACATCTTCCTATTCACCTCCCACGAGAAGCAGCCTTAGGAGGCCCTGTTCAATACCGATGGATGTATCCGTTGGAGCGTTACAAGTTCCACCTGAAGAAAAAGGTTAAAAATTAGAGCGTTACAAGTTCCACCTAAACGAGGAAGTCTCACACTTTGCCGAATATTACTTTCCATCGGAAGTTTGTACTAAGGCGAGACTGTTTGCCCAACAAGATGATAGAGGTGAGAAAGCAGTCTATCCCGTGGTTGTTTCTAAGTTGTTTGCCTAAGTTGGTCGAGCAAGTGGAAAAGAAAAGAAACGCAAACTATCACCACAAGAGGTCACATATTTGCATACGTATATCCTCAGAAACTGTGACGAAATTTTGGAGTATGAAAGGTATATCAGTTATTATACTAAATTTATGGAATTATTTGCCTTCATCTACTAACTATTGTTATGTTACAGGATCTACATGTCTCTCGCTCATGACTACCATTCTGACAAGACAGATGCCGAACTTGCTGTCTTGAAAGATGAAAAATTTTCAGAGTGGTTGAAATGTTATGTAAGTTTAATATAATTACTTACTCTTACTTTTCCATGTTTTCACGTTCATATGTTACTTATATCTTACTTATATCATTTTTAGGTTTCCGAAAGTATAGCAAGTGGTCAATCACTCCCGACATAGTTAGTGGAGTTTGTTCATGGTTTACGCAGCACTGCGACTTCATATCCCAAGTTTTGCACAAGGGGATATTCGTTCAGGATCCGTTAGGAAGGACGTCAAAGGTCAACTTTGGACTATGGTATTTCGGCACAATCCGGTGATACCATGTACTATGGGATTTTAAAAGAAATCTTGGAAATCCACTATCCAGGAATGTTGGACTTTAGGTGCATTGTGTTTATGTGCAATTGGTATGACCCATCCAATGGTCGAGGGGTTCAAGTTGACTCTCTTGGTGTTATTTCGATAAATTCAAGCCGGAAACTACAGTATTACGATCCATTTATCCTTGTGTCTCAAGCAAACCAGGCATAAATACACTAATATGTTTACCTATGTACTCATAGTTAAGGTTTCTTGTTCATGTATATTAACAATATCCACTAATTATTAATAGGTTTGCTACATTCCATATCCTCGAGTTGCCAACCGTACAGATCCGTGGATCACAGTAACTCCAATAAACCCGAGAGGGAAAATCTATGGAGTTCCAGAACATGATGCTCTACAACCATCGAGAAATGTACAAATGTCACCTGTTGAGGAGATGGATTACATTGACCTTGTCGTTGATGTCACACATGTCGAGGATGATCTAGTGCATTCGGACGAAGAGGAAACACGTGGAGAATTTGACGACGATTCAGACTCCATCCCTAGTGAAGGTTCCTCCGGAGATTCAGAATAATAATTTGTGAATAAATGTTTGCTTATTCATGTTGTTCTCACACATTTGTGTGTTCCCTATAATATTTTTCATTTCATTAACAAAACCGATTGTGAAAGACAATCTGAGTATTACAACAGACAAATAAAAAACAAATAAAGAAAGCTTAATCATTTCAGCTGTGGACAAATCTTGTATATCATATTATTTAATAGTATATATATATAGTCATGTTCGATGACTAATTAACGATAAATATTGGTAATGCAACTCCAATAAAACATTAATTTAATGAAACATAAAATTTAAAACACATTCTTAAACAGGTACATTAGAGACTTGCAAATATTTAACACACAACGGTTATGGTACAAGTACATAATAAACTCCTCATTTTACAATCATATGTTGGTTTTCACTCCGAACTTACCATTTGTTAGAACCATTTAGTGATGCTTTTCCCCTTTTTTTTCTTTTGTGGAGAATCTACAAATCCGTCGCACAATTCGCTTTTGATTGCATCAACATCTAGATTTATGTTTGGCGTGTCTGGGCTTTGGGCGAATTCAAAATCATAGTAATGATCCTTTGGTGGAGAATCTATAAATTCGTCGCACAATTCACTTTTGATTGCATCAACATCTAAATTTAAGTTTGGCTTTTCTGGGCTTTGGGTGAATTCATAACCATAGTACTGATCCTTACATACGTTTGAAGTACTTGCACCGTAAGTATCTGACTTTTCCATCAATTGACATGGTTGTTCGGCTTCGATAACCCGCTTATGATCAGGACATTGTGGCTGCCTATCATAAATGTGGTGGATGTTTGGCAAGCACTGGCTGTCAGGCACTATTGTCGATGTAGAATCTACATTATAGATTGGTGAGGACGTATAAAATTCCCACGAGTAAGTGGGAATTTCTTGGGTGAATTCGTCGCAAAGAGATTCGGTTTCCCACGAGTATTTTGGAACATGAAAAAAATGTGCCACGGCTGTTGTTTTTTAGTCTTCATTAGGAGAGGTAGAAGACATTTTTCTGTAATTACGAGGTGTAGAACATAAACACTCCATCAAGAGTATTTATAGTAGAAGTTATATGTCTAAACCGTCGGTATTCCGTCGGTATACCGTCGCCGTTTCCGACGGTATACCGACGGAATTCAGACAGCACGATGTCGGCAAAGTATGATTGGTCAGTGGGTATAGACGGATTTCCGACGCACGTAATCCGTCGGAAGTAGTGACGGATTTCCGACGTCATTCAGACGGAATCCGATGTCGCCATAGTTTCGGTGGTTAATAAAGCGTTTGCAGTGACCGATGGGATTGGTGGGGTGATATGTCGGATGTTTTGATGGAATTTTGACGGATTTATGACGGAAATCAGTTTTATATAAGCCTCACATCTCTGCATTCCCTCATTAAATAATTCCAACACAAAATCATAACACAAAAATATACAACTGCGAAATGGCAAACAGAGATCTATGGAATTACTATATGCAAAACCGAGGCCCCGGTCAAAACCCTCCAAACCCAACCCTTGATCCTTCAAGCCCTCCTTACGATAACTTAAATGTTACTGATACTCATCCGACAATTCCACTCCACCCAACTCAACGATTCCAGAACCAAACGCCCGTAATACCGGGACCTGCCCAAGTCGTAAGGCGAGGAATGTTTCGCAAGAGGGCTCATGATGCAAAGGTGTTGTGAGGTGAAAGTTCTCAGACACGCCCAACACAAGATTTTATTTGTGAGGTCATTAATGAGGCACCACAAGCCGACCAGGATTTTAGTAGTCCTCGGTGGACTTCTACAATCGATTACATAATCCGTGAGGGTATATATATATAATTACCGCTTTTACTTTTACAATAATGATTGTAGCTGACAACTACTAAATATATACTTCATACATGTAGGTTCTTATAACAATAGGAGCACACCATTCTGGACCCAGGTTGCAGACATTAAAAGCACATTAATATATACTTCATACTTCATACATGTAGGTTCTTATAACCTTAAAAGATCCTTCGGGAAAAATCGAGGGAACCATGGACCATAACATCTTCAAGATTGAGGAGTACATCTTCAAGATTGACGAGTACAGACTCACGACTATTGTAGGTGCGGTGGTCATCCTGAAGAATGTTACTGTATGCCGTTTTGATAGGAACCCAAAGTACCTGAACATCACAGAGCGGAACATTGTTAAGGTAGATACACCATACGTTTATAAATATTTATGGGAATGCTTAACTAAATTCATTTTTCAAACAGATAGTCGGTGTTAATTCGATGATTGCTGAATACCAACCAATGGAAGTATCTACCATCGAGGAGGAAAATGGAGGAACTACTGGGTACGAATATGAAACAGTTCCAGACTCCGATGAAGAATAAAAATCCAACTCGTCCATGATTAATAATAATTTTATGATTACAGCTTTATGTTGCTTTTATGTTAAATAATTTCCTAGTATCTATTGTACGATCGTATAATGTTGTCATGTGTAATATTTTCTATTTTGCTATTTAAAGTCATATTGTATGTGTAATGTAAGATTTATGAAAACCAAGGCAACATAGATAGAACTTGTGGGATACACGGGCTTGGCGCTTCGATTGGCAGGACGATTGAAGGCAATTTTGATTTGGTGACTTTTTACTATATAGTTAAAAGTCAACAAATCAAAATTGCCTTCGATCGTTCTGCCAATCAAAGAGCCAAGCCCGGGAATCCCACAAGTTCTATATATGTTGTCTTGGTTTTCATAATCTCTAACTCGTTCACATTGTGGACGGAATTTTATTTTTAGTATTTATTACCGCGGAAAAAAATTAATCTATGTAAGAAAAATAAACAGCCGTCGGAATCCCGTCTGGATTTCCGACGGAATTCCGACGGATCTGTGTTTTTATTAAATAATTTTTTTAATAGGCGGAAATAAATACAATAAATAATTCTCCGTCGCAAATCCGTCGGAAATTACGACGGCGGTACGACGGATATTTAAATTTATTGTATATATTAATCCGCAAATTTAATAAAACATATTAAAAACAATTGCCGTTGGAATTCCGTCAAAATTGCCGACGGATCTCCGACGGAAAACCCTAATATGACATGCCGCCAAACAACTTCGTGATCATCGTCAAAGCGGGAAAATCCGTCGGAAATTCCGTCGGAGTTTTTGGAGTCCGTCGGAATTCCGTCTGAATTCCGTCGGCCACTCTATTAAATCCACAGTCTTCGTCTTCCCCGCAGACAGAACTGAAAAGTTTATTTTTCTCCAAATTTCCTCCATTTCGCCGCCGTTTATCCGCCGATTTGCCGCCGTTGTTGCCGCTAATTAGACTTTTGTTGCTCAATTCTCACAATTCTTCCCCCAAATCAGAACCCAATGTAAGTTTTACATAATTTTTTTGAATTGTTGCGAAGTTGTTCTTAAATTTGCAGGTTAGTAAATTGGGATTGGTTAAATGTGGAATTACAAAGATTGTTCAACATGGTTTCGTTATTGCTTATGAGAATTTTAGTAAATTAGGAATTAACAAATTTAGGAATTAAGCAATTTAGGGTTCATGAGGATGTTAGAAATTTATGAAATTAGGTTTGTAGATAATTTTCTGAATTTAGTAATTTTGGGGAATTTAAGGATTTAGAGATTAAGAGATTTAGGTATTTTGATAATTTTAGGAATTTACCAATTTAGGGATTTTTAGATAATGCAAATTTTATAAATATTTCCAATTTTAAGATTAAGATTTTCAAAAGTTTTTGTGATTTTTAGGGATTTTTTAAAATTTATTCTGTGATTAATCTGTAAAAGTTTTAATTTTTTTAAATCCTAAATAGAAAATTTTTAGAAAATCATTTCAAATCCTTAAAATTAAAAAAAATTATAACATTTATAAAACATTTTAAACCTTTAAAATTTTAAAACTACTCTATAAAAAAAAAAATTAAATTTTTCAAATTATAAATATCAATTTCCTAACAAAACCTAAATCCATAAACTTTGGTTTCTGAATATACAATATACAAAAAAGCCCTAATTACTTAAATTACAAAATGTCAACTTCCCTAAATCACTAAGTCCCTAAATCCCAAAACCACATTATCCCAAATTCAATAAATTCATTTATAACAAAAATCTCAAATTCCCAGCAATCCCTAAACCCCTAAATCCCTAAGTCCCTAAATAACAAAATCTCCGAAAACTAAATTCCTTAAATCTCAAAATTCCAAAAAACCCAAATTCCCAATATCCTTAAATCCAAAATCCTAAATTTCCAAATAACTAAATCCCAAAATCTCAAAATCCCAAATTCCTATAAATTCTAAATTCCATAAATCCTGAAATCTCAAAATCTTAGAATTTTGGAAATCATAGGGACTATTCGCGATATCATCACTCTAGGACTTCGAGTACGGGAGGTCGGAGTGCGAGTCAGACGCATATCCCCGACAGTAATCTCGGATTAGAGACCCCACACATGTCTCAGCCCACGCGTACAGCCGGCTCAGCTCCCACGGTCATGAGCATCGAAGAGTTTGTGTCGCAACCCGGACGTGATAGATTGACTCGTCTAGATCCAGACAGGTCACCTAACACGACCTGGTAAGTCTTATTTAAATATGTACTGGATTAAATTAATTTATTAAAATATTTAACTAAATATTATAATAGGTTCCAATACTCGGAAAACGGGATTACGAGTTCTATCAATGCAAAGATGAATTGCTTGGTAACTAAACCGTATCCCACATACAGTGATATGCCAGTGGAGGACCGGGACACTTGGTTCTGGCAATTTGCGGTATGATTTTATTTTCTAATTTTAAAATATATTTCTTATATGACTCACATTTTAATTACTAATGTGGGAATGTGGTTTTTTCAGCAAGAATTTGCGTGGGACCCACTGCTCACTCCGTTGGTCCATAAGAATTTCGACGAAAAGGCTGTGAGGAAATACTCGTTGAAGATGAACGAGTGGAAGAAGTCGTGGTACAAATACGGGAAGGTGCCTCGGGTTTTGAAACAAAAAGAAACATTATGGGCTGGACTTCTTGCACATTGGGAACGGGAGGAAACTCGGGCGACCTCAAGGAAAAACTCAACTAACCGCAATAGCAACCGGAAGGGGAAGGGACCGGCGACCCACAACCTTGGAGCAACGAGCAAGGCGTCAGTTGCTGATAAAATGGTAAATTTTTAAATAATTCAAAAAAATTTAAATTCGCTAACGAAATTGTATATGTTAAAAGTTTCAGGAGACCGGTGTGCTTCCATCGCATTTTGATTTGATCAAAGTTGCGCACACCAACAAGAAGACCGGGGAAATTCAAGATCCTATTGCTCGTGAAATCGTGGAAAGCGTGGAGAGGCTCGGCGAGCAGTACCTCCAATCGCAACCGATCGAGGAAGGAACTTCGCCGCCTACCGAAGTTCCAGTCGAGAAGATCAACGAGTTCACCTACGAGGTTAGTAACCGTGTCACATTTAAACAAATTTCAAAATACCTTTTTATAGAACTAAGTTATAAGTTTGAATTTATTTTTTGTCGTAGGTGACTCCTAAGACCAAAGGCCGTGTCTACTGCCTCCCTGAAGATAGTTCCTCGTCCGTTTTGTCGGTTCGATATCACGGTGGTAGCAGTTTGGTGGCAGAAAACCGAGAGCTGACCGAGCAGCTTAGGGCAGTGGAGGAACGGTGTGCGAAAGAGAAGGCGGAGGCCGACGAACGATTTCGAGCGATAGAACAGAAGATGAACGATTTCTTCAGTAGCCATAGGCCGCAGTAGTCCTTTTTATGTTTTAAAATTTTATGTTAAACTTTAAAATACTTTCAAAACAATTTTAATTTAATCAGTTTTTATTTTTTATTTTTAATTTATTTTTAAATGTTTTAATATATTTTATTTATATTTAATTATTTAATTAATTTTAATTTTTTTATAAAAATTAATAATTCCTTCGGAATCCTATACCGTCGGAATCCTTGCCCGTCGTAATTCCGTCTGTTCCATTGTCCCTCGGTATTCCGTCGGAACTTCGAGTTCTTCGGAAAGAGACGGATTTCCGATTCCGTCGGAATACCGTCGCCGATTGTACTTCCGACGTTATAACGACGAAAGGTCGACGGAATCTGGATATCCGTTTTCCGTCGGAGATCCATCACTAATGATCGATGGATTTCCGACGGATTTTAATTTCCAACGAGATAGAAATGACGGACCAAAACCGTCGGAATTCAGTCGAAAACGGGTCTATTCCGATGGAATTCTGACGGTTTTGGCCGTCGGAATACCACATGTTTTTTTGTAGTGTATATATATGAAGAAATATTGAAAGAGAGAAGTCGTGAAACAAAGAATGGTTTTGAGATCCTAGAAAGAAGAGCGAGTTCCAAGTGAATAGTACATTCTTTGCTAATAATGAGAGATGCCCACATCAACTTTTTAATACATAGGGTTATATTTCGTAGGTTAAATATGTAGCCATGTTCGATTTTTTTCTTAAAACGATTTGTTTCAACAAAAAAAAAAATTATATATATATATATATATACATATACATATACATACTACACCTCGTTTGATTCTCTATCTAGGATATGATTTATAAAAGAAACACACACACAGAAATTCTCCATAAGAATTACATCCCTAAGAGAAAGGAAAATATGTATCTACTCCTTTCATATAAATTTTTTTTTTCTCGGTTTATTTTTGTTAAATAACATAGCTCCAAGCTATTTATGGAAAAAGCTCCAAACTTTTGATTTTCTATTTATTGGTTTAAGATCAAATTAAGCTATGATTTTGTTTTTGAGAAAGACAAATGTTTTCTTTCTCCGTTTGATTTTGATTCAGTACAAATGTTTTCTCTCTCACTTTGTTCTCGATGCTAGTTTGTTAATTAAGAAATGTTATCGTTTGTTTCTTATTTTTTTCTTTTTAATGTTTTTTTAGTTTTTAATTAAATCGATGTGTACAAATATTAATTAAATAAATAGTTGGAAAAAATTGTGACTAAAATTTTATGGTATGTTCACACATTTTTTGTCATAATATTCACTGCAAAAGTCACAAATAAAACCAAATTATGACATTTGGTAACTAAAATTCAGTCACTAATTGTGACGAATTGTGACATTCGTTCGGTAACAATTTGTGACTACTAGGTGACTATAATATGGTAACAACTTGGGACAAATAAGTGTCAATTATTTGTCACAGTTTGTGACGTATTTGTGACATTATTTTCCGTCACGAATTGTGTCGCTTTTGTGACTGCTTTTATATCGTCACAAATAGTGACGATTTGTTACCGGTTTCAATCGTCACAACATTTTGTGAAATTTTTGAGATTTTAATGGCATTGTGATTTTTTAAAATTCGTATCAATTTACACAATAAAAAAATTTGTGACGAAATATTTATATATTGTGACAAAATAAACTCTAACAATATTGACATTTTCTAGTTGTAAGTGCCCTCATTAAGCTATGCTAAACTCTTAGCATTTCTACTACTAAGGTTATGTTTAAGGAGAAGATCATAAATATTACTCCCTCTGTTTCTTATTATAAGATGTTTTAGAAAAATATTTTTCATAATATAAGATGTTTTCAGATTTCTATGTACTTTTTACTTTATTGATAATTGTGTAATCAATAGTATTATGCAGTATTGTTTTTAATTAGTTGAATTGTTTATATTGAATAATTTTTTTGATAGAAAAGTTTTTTCTTAAACTTTGTGCTTAAACCCAAAACATCTTATAAGAAGAAACAAAGGGAGTAGGTTTCTGAATAACTTATACTATTCACTACAAGAAAACAGGTGTTTTTCCGACGGACAGAACATCCGTCGGAAATTTCCGACGGACGACCGATGGAGGTCCGACTTCCGACAATCCGTCGGAAATCCGTCACACGTTACCGACGGATTTCATACCGCTACCGAAAGTGTCGGACATCCGTCGGTAAACCGTCAACTTGAACCGACGCATTACCGACGGTTTCTTAAACGTCGGAATTTTATAACGCAATTCCGACGGAATTCCGACGGATTACGATGTCGGCAAAATCTAATTGGTTACCTTATCGTTAGCGGTGGCCGATGGGATGTATGGGGCGTTGTGTCGGAGATTTTGGACGGATTTCTGACGGAATTCGTTCTATATAAGCTACGACATTCCATCATTCCATCGTAACACAATTCACAATGTAAAAGAAACATAATTCACATTATCTAAAAATTTAAAAGAGATGAGTTCATCATATTTTCGGTCATGGATGGACGAGCCAATGATGGAAGAGGGGTCTAACTTATTAACGACCGAATACGCTCAAGGTATTTGCGAGTTCATGCAGTTACCTAGAAATCAAGAGGCGGCCACCAAAGGTCAGAATATCAAATGTCCTTGTTCTAATTGCTGTAATAGAAGTACTGTTGCGGTTCCTACTGTTTGGAACCACTTATTTAGATATGGATTTAGGACCGGATATAAGGTTTGGTATTTACATGGAGAAACCAATTATAAATATGGTAGTACTAGTAGCAATGCACCTTATTTTCCGGATAGCATAGGGGAACCTACCGCGGGAGTAGACGTTGGGGTAAGTACGGTTGCGATGGTTAACGATGCGTTTAGAGAGAATTTGCAGTCGGGTGGGTATCATGAGGGTGATAGGGTTGAAGAACCTAATTTAGAATCTCGAAGATTTTTCGATATGTTAGACGCATCAAAGCAACCACAATACAGCGGTTGTAGGGATGGTCATTCACCGCTATCTTCTGCTAGTAGGATGATGAACCTGAAGACTGATTATAATTTGTCCGAAGAATGTGTTGATGCATTCGCCGAGTTCGTGAAAGATATTTTGCCAGAAGATAATCTGGCCCCCGGATCATACTACGAGATCCAAAAACTTGTCGCCGGTCTTGGTTTGCCCTACTAGGTTATAGACGTGTGCATCGACAACTGTATGATATACTGGAGACAAGACGAGAACCGAAATAAATATAAATTTTGCCATAAACCACGGTTCCAGGAGTCAAGTGGGAGGGTGAAGATTCCATTCAAACGGATGTGGTATTTACCCTTAACAGAGAGGTTGAAGAGGCTGTACGAATCAGACTGCACATCTACGGCTATGAGATGGCATGTAGAGCATAGTCAAGATGGAGATATCATGCATCCTTCTGACGCGGAAGCGTGGAAACACTTCCAATCCGTATATCCAGATTTTGCATATGAACGACGGAATGTATACCTCGGCTTATCCACTGATGGTTTCAACCTGTTTGGCAAGCATGAAAGAAAATATTCGTTGTGGCCGTTCATCGTAACACCTTACAATTTGCCTCCATCTATGTGCATGCGGCAAGAGTTCCTGTTTCTCTCAATTCTAGTTCCCAGGCCAGATCATCCAAGACGGTCGCTCGATATTTTCCTCCAACCATTGATCTATGAGTTACAGATGTTGTGGGAGCATGGTGTTGAGGCAAATGATGTTTCAATCCGGCAGAATTTCAACATGCGTGCGGTTCTTATGTGGACCATAAGCGATTTTCCAGCATACGGTATGTTATCTGGATGGACAACGCATGGAAGATTGGCATGTCCTTATTGCCAAGACAATACTTCAGCATTCCAACTGCACCACGGAAGGAAGACTTCATGGTTTGGTTGCCATAGGTGTTTTTTACCGGCAAATCATCCATATCGTCGGTCTAAAAGACATTTCAGGAAGAATGTACAAGTGTTACATGGTCCACCTCCAGAGATATATGGTCGCAGCATATTGGAACAGTTACGAGATTTTGGTGCAGAGCGAAGTCCTGAATGTGGGGGTAATGGTCATTACCCCGTCGACGGTTGTGGGGAATATCACAATTGGCACAAGAAGAGTATTTTTGGGATTTGCCTTACTGGAAAGACCATCTACTGCGGCATAATCTAGATGTCATGCATGTGGAAAAGAATTTCTTTGACAACATCATGAATACCATATTAAACGTCCCAGGAAAGACCAAAGACAACTGGAAGTCTAGATTCGACTTGCCATTGATTTGTTCGAGGCCATCTCTTCATGTTTCAAATGGTAGATTGCCGATGCCTGCTTACCGGTTAGACGCTGGCCAGAAAGAAGTATTTTTTGAATGGTTCAAAAAATTTGTCAAATTTCCAGACGGCTACGCATCTAATCTAGGTAATTGCGTGGATTCGACGGAAGGCAAGTTTATAGGAATGAAGAGTCATGATTGTCATGTCGTGATGCAGCGTCTTCTTCCATTTGTATTTGCATATCTTCTTCCAGAACCTATCCACCAAGCAATTGGAGGTATATTTCTTACTCCCATTAGTTTCTTACTACCATAATATTACTATATATGAATTAAATTGTTTAATTTTTGTTTATAGGAGTTGGTGCATTCTTCCGAGATTTATGTTCAAGAACGCTTACCTCCCACGGGATACATAACTTGGAGGCCAATATCCCGGTTCTCCTTTGTAATCTTGAGAAGATATTTCCACCGTCTTTTTTGACGTTATGGAACACCTTCCTATTCACCTCCCACGAGAAGCAGCCTTAAGAGGCCCTGTTCAATACCGATAGATGTATCCGTTCGAGCGTTACATGTTCCACCTGAAGAAAAAGGTTAAAAATTTGAGCAAGGTTGAGGGATCTATTGTCGCACAAAGCCTAAACGAGGAAGTCTCACACTTTGCCGAATTTTACTTTCCACCGGCAGTTAGTACTAAGGCGAGACGGCCTCCCCGACATGATGATAGAGGTGAGAAAGCAGTGTATGCCGTGGTTGTTCCTAAGTTGTTTGCCCAAGTTGGTCGAGCAAGTGGAAAAGTAAAGAAACGCAAACTATCACCACAAGAGGTCACACATTTGCATACGTATATCCTCAGAAACTGTGACGAAATTTTGGAGTACGAAAGGTATATATATCATTTATCATACTAAATTTATTTAATTATTTGCATTCATCTACTAACGACTGTATGTTACAGGATCTACATGTCTCTCGCACGTGATTACCATTGTGATAAGACAGATGCCGAACTTGTTGTCTTGAAAGACGAACAGTTTCCAAAGTGGTTGAAATGTTATGTAAGTTTAATATAATTACATCCGTCTTAAATTTGCATGTTTTCACGTTCATATGTTACTTATATCTTACATATATCGTTTTTAGGTTTCCGAAAGTTTAGCAAGTGGTCGATCAATCCCGACATGGTTAGTAGAGTTTGTTCATGGCTTACGTACCACCGCGACTTCATATCCCCAGTTTTGCACTAGGGGGTATTCGTTCAGGATCCGTGAGGAAGGACGTCAAAGGCCAACTGCGGACTATGGTATTACGGCGCAATCCGGCGATACCATGTACTATGGGATTTTAAAAGAAATCTTGAAAATCCGATATCCAGGAATGTTGAACTTGAGGTGCATTGTGTTTATGTGCGATTGGTATGATCCATCCAATGGTCGAGGGGTTCGAGTTGACCCTCTTGGTGTTATTTCGATAAATTCAAGCCGGAAACTACAGTATTACGATCCATTTATCCTTGCGTCTCAAGCAGACCAGGTATCAATACACTATATATGTTTACCTATGTACTCATAGTTAAGGTTTCTTGTTCATGTATATTAACAATATCCACTAATTATTAATAGGTTTGCTACATTCCTTATCCTCGAGTTACGTACCGTACAGATCCGTGGATCACAGTAACTCCAATAAACCCGAGAGGAAAAATCTACGGAGTTCCAGAACAAGATGCTCTACAACCATCAAGAAGTGTATGTGGAGGAGAATGATAACATTGACCTTGTCGTTGATGTCACACATGGCGTGGATGATCTAGTGCATTCGGACGAAGATGAACCACGTGGAGAATTTGACGACGATTCAGACTCCATCCCTAGTGAAGGTTCCTTCGAAGATTCAGAATAATAATTTGTGAATAAATGTGTGATTTTTCATGTTATTCTCTCACATTTGTGTGTTCCCTATAATATTTTCATTTCATTAAGAAAACCGATTGTGGACGAGAATCTAAGTATTACAACATACAAATAAAAATCAAATAAAGGAGGCATAATCATTTCAGCGGTGGACAAATCTTGTATCTCATATTATTTAATAGTATATATGTACTCATGTTCGATGACTAATTAACGATAAATATTGGTCTTCCAACTCCAATAAAACTTAACATGTAATGAAACATAAAATTTAAAACACATATTCTTAAACAGGTACATTAGAGACTTGCAATTATTTTACACACAACGGTTATGGTACAAGTACATAATAAACTCCTCATTTTACAATCATATGTCCGTTTCTACTCCGAACTTACCATTTGTTAGAACTATTTAGTGATGTTCTTTCCCTTTTTTTCTTTTGTGGAGAATCTACAAATCCGTCGCACAATTCGCTTTTGATTGCATCAACATCTAGATTTATGTTTGCCTTGTCTGGGCTTTGGGCGAATTCGAAATCATAGTAATGATCCTTTGGTGGAGAATCTATAAATCCGTCGCACAATTCACTTTTGATTGCATCAACATCCAAATTTAACTTTGACTTTTCTGGGCTTTGGGCGAATTCATAACCATAGTATTGATCCTTACATACGTTTGAAGTACTTGCACCGTAAGTATCTGACTTTTCCATCAAATGACATGGTTGTTCGGCTTTGGTAACCCGCTCATGATCAGGACATTGTGGCTGCCTATCGTAAATGTTCTGGATGTTTGGCAAGCACTGGCTGTCAGGCACTACTGTTGATGTGGAATCTTCTTCATTGATTGGTGAGCACGTATCAAAGTCCCACGAGTAAGTGGGAATCTGTTGAGTGAACTCATCGCAATGAGATTCGGTTTCCCACGAGTATTTTGGAACATTAAAAAAATTTGCATCGGATGTTTTTTTCCCGTCTTCATTAGGATCCCTAGAAGACATATATTTTTTTTTTTTGAGGTGTAGAAGATATACACTCCATCAGGTGTATTTATAGTCAAAGTTATATGTATTAACCGTCGGTATTCCGTCTGTATTCCGTCCGTATTACCGACGGAATTCAGACTACACGATGTCGGCAAAGTTTGATTCGCCAGCTGTACCAACGGATTTCCGACGAAGCTTAGTCGTCAGAATTATGTCACGGATTTCCGTCGGCTTGCAGAGTTTCCGATGTCGGCAAAGTTTGATTGGTCAGCTGTAACAACGGATTTCTGACGGATCTATGTTGTCAGAATTATGTAACAGATTTCCAACGGATTGCCGACGGTTTCCGATGTCGGCAAAGTTTGAGTGGTTAACAAATCAAGTGCAGTGGCCGATGGGATTGGTGGGGTGTTATGTCGGAGTGTTTTGACGGTTTTCCGACGGATATCCGTTCTACATAAGGTTGCACATTTTGTAATGCGACCATAAAAACATTTGAACACAAATTCATAACACAGAAAAATTCAATTTCGTAATGGCAAACAGAGATCTGTGGAATTACTATATGCAAAACCGAGCCCCCGCTCAAAACCCTCCAACCACAACTCTATTTCCTTCAAGCCCTCCTTACGATAACTTAAATGTTACTGATGCTGAACCGACAATTTCACTCCATCCAACTCAACAATCCCAGAACCAAACGCCCGTAATACCGGGACCTGGCCAAGTAGTACGGCGAGGCCTGTTTCGAAAGAGGTCTCATGATGCAAAGGTGCTGCGAGGTGAAAGTTCTCAGCCACGCCCAACACGAGATTTTATTCGTGAGGTCATTAATGAGGCACCACAGGCCGACAAGGATTTTAGTAGTCCTCGGTGAACTTCTACTATCGATTACATAATCTGTGAATGTATATATATATAATTACTGCTTTTACTTTTACAATAATGATTGTAGCTGACAACTACTAAATATATACTTCATACATGTAGGTTCTTATAACAATAGGAGCACACCATTCTGGACCCAGGTTGCAGACATTCAATCTCCGCATTCACAATTTTTGAAAGTCAAAAAGGTTTACGTGTTCCACCTATTTTATTAACATTTAGACAATTTATCTGACAAGTATATAATTTAATTCATTATCAGATTGTGGCTATGCTCTCTAGTTTAACCTCCAATGACCAGGGAGATCTGCTAGTAACCTTAAAAGATCCCTCAGGAAAAATCGAGGGAACCATGCACCATAACATCTTCAAGAAGGACGAGTACAAACTCACGACTGGTGTAAGTGCGGTGGTCATACTGAAAAATGTTACCGTTTGCCATTTTGATAGTAACCCAAAGTACCTGAACATCACAGAGCGGAACATTGTTAAGGTAGATACACCATACATTTAAAAATATTCATGGGAATGCTTAACTAAAATCATTTTCCAAACAGATAATCGGTGCTAATTCGATGATTGTTGAATACCAACCAATGGAAGCATCGACCATCGAGGAAGATGGAGGAACTACTGGGTACGAATATGAAACAGTCCCAGACTCCGATGAAGAATAAACAGCCAACTCGTCCATGATTAAGAATAATTTTATGATAACAGCTTTATGTTGCTTTCATGTTAAATAATGTCCTAGTATCTATTGTACGATCATATAATGTGGTCATGTGTTATATTTCCTATTAGGGATTGTGAAATATTGGTGTTTTATATGTGTAAAGCGATTCGAAATACTTATTTCCATAAATTTATACGCAAATCATTCCAAAAATAAGAAACTAAAATATATAAATAGTTTGTACCGTCGAGTACTGGAGAAATCATCGGGGAGTCGGGATGGGCGTAGAAGTTACCGATTTTGTAGGAAGGAAAAATTAATTCTTATATGTTTCTGTTTTACATGTTATTAGTAAAATAAATCCAACGAGCTTACTGTTTTAATTACGTACAATGTACTATAATTTTTAGATTGCAAAAAAATTTATTACAAATACAAGAAACAAAATTATAAAAAAAAACATAAAAAAACCAAATCCGCCTTAATGTAAGACGGATTTCCGACGGATATGGATTTTCATTAATTTAAATTAATTAAAATCTAAATCCGTCGGCAATCCGTCTTAACTTTAAGACGGATTTCCGACGGATTTGGTTTTTTTTTATTTTATTTAAAGTATATGATAAGGTTTAAAGGTTGATTATAAGGTTTTTAAAAAATGTATAAGATTTTTGTAAAATAGTAGTTGGTTATAACCTTATAATATGTTTCAAAAAAATTTATTGTATTTTTTTAGAATTTTATAATCTGTTTTAGAAAAACATTTAATAAACCTTATAAACAGCTTTAAAAAACATTGTGAAATAGTTAAAAATTTCTTTTAATACCTTTAAAACCCCTTTTAATCAACTTTTAAACCATATCATATACTTGTGTATCCTTATAATTACCTTTAAAAACCTTTATTAACTTATGTCGGTTTAAATAAAGTATATGATAAGGTTTAAAGGTTGATTATAAGGTTTTAAAAAAATGTATAAGAATTTTGTAAAATAGTAGTTGGTTATAACCTTATAATTTGTATTTTTTTAAAAATACACATTAATAAACCTTATAAACAACTTTAAAAAACATTGTGAAATAGTTAAAAATTTCTTTTAATTACCTTTAAAACCCCTTGTAATCAACTTAAAAACCATATCATATACTTTCGAATCCTTATAATCTTTATACTTTATTAACTTATGATACTTTAAATAAAATCAAAAAAATAACCAAATCCGTCGGAAATCCGTCTTAAAACTAAGACGGATTTCCGACGGAAACCCTAATTTTTCTCCCGCCTAACGCCTCGTGATCAACGAAAAGGCGGCACAATCCGTCGGAATTCCGCCGGAAAACCTAAGTCCGTCGGAAACTCTGTATAAATCTGTTCTTCTTCTTCCCGAAACCAGAACGGAGCAAAAGAAAAAAAAAATTCTTCAACCGCCGGAACAGCAATTCCACCGCCGGAAAACCGTTTCACACCGCCGGAAAAACCTCACAAACCGCCGGAATCACATCCTCCATCACGAATTCAACATCCCAATGTAAGTTTGTGATGATTTTCAAGTCAGTTCTTAAAAAAAAAAAATTGTGTTCTTGATAAAAAAAAATTGTTTTTCATAAAAAAAAATTTTGGATAAACATAATTTATTCTTGATTTAGAGATTTAGGAATGTATTGCATTTTAGGGATTTAGGGATATATAAATTTAGGGAATTAGGAATTTATTGAATTTTAGGATTTTAATATTAAGAATTGTTAAAAGAAAATTTTATAAATATTAGAATTTTATAAATTTTAAGAATTTGGAATAAATAGTTTTAAAATATTAAAAATTTATAAATATTAAGAATTTGGAAAAAAATATAAAAAATTTATAAATTTATAAATATTAAGATTTTTTATAAAAACAATTTTAAAAAATTCTAAGTTTATAAATAGTAAGAATTTTTAAAAAACTTTTTTGTTAAATCCTTAATCTTATTGACAAGTAAAACATCTTACAATTAAAACACAAGTAAATCATTAATGAATTTTTTGTAAAATCATTAATCTTGTTGACAAGTGAAAATTGTTTTAGTAAAATCATTAATCCCAAAATCCCTAAATCCCTACATCCATAAATTTCAAAATCCCTAAAACCCCAAACCCTAAATTTCGAAATCCTCAAATTCCCTAAACAATAAATACCTAAATTTCTAAATCTCTATATCCATAAATCGTTAAATCTCAAAATTCCTAAAAATCTTCGAATTCGTAGGGATTTCGAACGATTTCAGTAGAATTTTGGAGACGGTAGTTCCAGTCGGGGGCGTCGGAGTTCTAGTCAGTCCCAGATCCCCGGCACTCCCAATTTGGAAACACAACAACCGACTCCAAATCCGACTACCTCAGCTCCCACAGTAATGAGCATCGAGGATTTCGTTTCACAACCCGGAAGGGATCGTATGACTTTCCTAGATCCGGAGTTGCCTCCCAACACGACATGGTAAGTTTTATTTAAAAATATTTTCGATTTAGTTAACATGCTTAATCTCCTTACTTTTGGTTAGGTTTCAATTTTTGGGAAACAGGATATCGACGTCTATCAACACTATGCTTAATAGTTTGATAACTCGGCCGTATCCCACATACTTATCGATGCCGGTAGAAGACCGTGACAGCTGGTTTCGGCAATTTGCGGTTATTTCTAAATTTTGTAATTTAAACAATTCGCGATTTTATTACATAAAAATTATAATTACTAAATCGTTAAAGGTTTTTTTCTTTTTCTTTGCAGCAAGATTTTAATTGGGACAGACAGATGACCAGTAGGGTTCGACGGGAGTTCGACACCAAGGCTGGTAGATTGTACTCGCGGAAGTTGAACGAGTGGAAGGACCTGTGGCGGCATCGTAAGATTCCTCGGGATATGAAAAACCGTCCCGAGTTATGGGCTCAACTCATTGCGTATTGGGAACAGGAGGCAACTAAGGCTACCTCTGCCACCCAGTCTTCGAACCGAAAGAGCAACCGGAAGGGGAAGGGACCAGCGACCCATAACCTCGGAGCAACGAGCAAGGCGACTCGTGCAGAACAACTGGTAAGTTTCTTTATGACAATAATTATTTTTATTATCCCTAACGTATTTTTTAACTTTTCAATGCTAATAGTACCAAAAGAAAGGTACGCGTTCTTCAAATCTGGAGTTGATTTTTTTTATTATTTTCTGTAGAAAAGAATCCAAACATTGCAGCTCTACAGTTAATGTCTAATATAAAACAAAACAAAATAAATGAGAATATGTTTGGTGCCAAACATGGGTTTTGTAACTCTGTAACACGTAAAATTTACGATGAAAATAAATAAAGCTAAAGCAAGAACAAAATAAAAAGAATCATTTATTCGTTACCAATCCGTATCCAGCCTCCATTGTCTTTCTCCACCATTTCCTCAAACCCCATCTCTCTCTCTTTATCTTTCATCTTCCTCTCTCCTCAATGTATAGTAATAACCAATATTGCATCGCTGGCGACGAAGACTCCGTCGTCCTCCGCCTTGGACCTCCAGGCCAACAATACCACAAACCCACCAACACTAAGTCACCTTCTTCGAATCATGAAATCGATCACCATCATAAGTTTAATAATCTCCCATTAACAAACTCTAATGGTGTCACTGTCGCTCTTCACATCGGTCCTCCGGTTTCCGACAAAGAAACCCTTACCGGCGAGGGTTTGACGGCGAGGCAGGGACAGTATTGGATCCCTTCCCTTTCTCAGATCCTTGTCGGTCCCACTCAGTTCTCTTGTTCTGTCTGTAACAAAACATTCAACCGCTTCAACAACATGCAGGTTTCATATCAATATTATAATATCATTACGGGAATTTTTTCTTCATTTATATTTCAATCTATATTTCTTTTCTACTTCCACGTTATTATCCACATAAATTTTACATATGTTGCAAGCTGGTTTGATATCGTTACTAAAAAGTATTTTGAAATTGATTTATCAAAATTCTTTTGCGTTATGGGTGGTTTCAATCGAGACACTTCTCAATAATCTGCATAAATAATATATAGTTATATACGTATGTGTGCTTGTGATTTTCATATAATAATTTTTCTAATGTAGTACTAGTCATGAAGAGAACTGCCATCACGTTTAAAACTAAGTAAATGGTTGTGTATATTTAACGTGGATAATGAGATTACCAAATTAATGTTTTATTTCAAATAATTACAAATTTTGTATATTTATATTCTTTTAATTTTGTAGATGCACATGTGGGGCCATGGTTCGCAATACCGAAAGGGTCCAGAGTCTCTACGAGGGACGAAATCGTCATCTTCGATACTAAGGCTGCCATGTTACTGTTGTGCAGAAGGTTGTAAGAACAACATAGACCATCCAAGATCAAAGCCTCTCAAAGACTTTAGAACGCTCCAAACGCATTACAAGCGGAAACATGGAGCCAAACCTTTCCGTTGCCGCAAAAAGTGCGAGAAAACGTTTGCGGTGAGAGGCGATTGGAGAACGCACGAGAAAAACTGTGGGAAGTTGTGGTTTTGCGTTTGCGGGTCTGATTTTAAGCACAAGAGGTCTCTTAAAGATCACGTAAGGGCTTTTGGCGATGGTCATGCGGCTCACACTGTGGGTGATCGTGTTCTATCCATTGGAGATGGAGAGGAAGATGATGATGAGGAGGAAGAAGAGGAGGAAGAAGATGATGAAGACGACGAAGAAGGTGGTAATGAAGAAAATGGTCGTGGAGAAAAGAATTATGGAATTAGATATGATCACTTTCGTCGTTATGGTCAATTTTCTAATGAAAATTACTAATTAAATGGCCCATATTGGTGATCGATGGGTGTTAGGGTTTATTATGCGTTTGGTATTTATTTACCTCTTTGTCACGTTAGTGAATTAAAAAGTACTTTAATTTTCTATTATGAGTTCCCGAGATATATGTAGTGGCTTTGGGTTATATAAGTTCTTCTAACCTTGTTATATAACTCATCAAACAATTAATTTATGCCATTTTAGTAAATTTTCTTACCATTTTTTTTTGTCATTGATTACTTAATTAATTATAACAATTTTTTTTTGTCATTGGAGAGCAAAGATCAACATCCTTTCTTTAACCTATAACCGTTATATATGGAAAAAAAATTGTAAAGGTTTATAAATATACGATTAATGAAGATCAACAAAACAATACTCCCTCGTTCCGTTTTATAAAATGTTGTGGTTCAATGCACGGAAATTAAGAAAAAAAATTATAAAAAAAAATATAATTCATCCAATCATTGACAATACTACATAATTCTAAAGGTCAAAACTATCAAATAACATTAATATTTGCATAGAAACTAGTAAAATATCTTATAAAATAAAACAAACGAAAATCAATTAAACATCTTATATAATGGAACGGAAAGAGTAGCACTTAATTAATTACCATCATTAATTGTTGGAGACCAAATATAATCATTAACTATATAAATGCACATACGCATTTTAGTCTTAAACATGGGTTTCACACAAAAGATAATCAGACATTAAGTACTGGCTTAATTAGGCTTCAAACTAGAAGCTTCTTCGAAAGAAAAATTGCGATAACACACATGTTTGCAAATTGCAATATCCACATAAATATGCAAACCCCATAATCTTTTAAAAATATTTTTTTTGGAATTGGAAACAAAAGCACTTTTTTTAAATAACAAAGTTATATTCTTGAGAGTTGTCCTAAATTGGAAATGGGATTGCTAAATTAGCTACCCGCTCTTGGACTAGAACATGGTTATTTGTTAAATGTGGTCTACTATATATTTTTAAAAAATAGGAAAATAAAATGCTGTAGTAAATATTAAAGAAGGCATCTCTGAAGACAAATAATGGAGGTAAAATATAATGGTAATTAAATCGTCGAAAGTGGCAGTTCGATTTATCCAAACACAGAAACTGTCTGTTGTCACTTTATGAAGTGATGTCTAACGTTACACACATTTGTCCATGTTACAATTGGAGAGAGAAATTTCACGACTCTTAGGTTACTTCAGTTTCTCTGTCACTCTCTCTCTCTCTCACATTTTTTTTGGTTTTATCGAATAACTTATGAGATCAAATCGAAACATAATATTACTAGTTGTTACATTTTTTCAAACACTGTTATAACAAAAGATCTACGTGAGCTAGTTAAATTGTCAGACTACTTGGGGAGGAATCGCCATGTTGGTCTAGGCCAGAGATCGATTTCCCTCAAGCGTGGAATTGCTAGCAACCCTATTTGGCCACACAGATATAAATCTTCGCTTTCGGCCTATTTGAATACCAGGAGAGAGGGTCTATCCATGGATTGCATCTTTCCCAGGGATTAGTCTGGGTTCCTCTATAGGCATGGGATGCCCTGAGTCATAAAAAAAAAAAAATATATATATATATATCAATAGTAATACTCTCGACTAACATTTCTGGTTTCAAACTTTGAATACAATAGTCTTAGTTACGGAGTAGTATTAAATGCCGTTTTGGAAATTGTAAACTGATAGCTATTGAAGGAGCGTTGTTGGACCTGATACAGTGATACTCCATTCAATATATGACTTCATCAATGTATAAGTTCATTATAGTCTATGGGTACTTTCGACCCAAAAAAAAAAGTATGGGTACTTATTTACAAGTACATAAAATTCAGAAGAAACCAAAAATTTAGAAAGTAAAAGATCAAGATGTCGTCTACAACTACAAAGTCCTTAATTTTTCATAATGTTATACAAAAATTGGGTTTCTTCTGAAAAAAGAGGATGTCAGATAAGTTATAAATATAATCGTCAAAAATAAAACACATAGCATATGTGTATATATAACTAAAAAATGTCTCGCGCAAGGCACGAGTTTTTTTTAAAATGTATTAGATGTGAAGACAAATAATATGTTTTATCTTATTATTTATTTCTGACAAAAATAAACAATTCTTTATATTATCTAAACAATGCCTAAAATTTTATAGTAAAATAGTTATTTATTGTAAAACCTCTTTCTACATTATAATTACTTATCATTTTTTTTTCATTTTTTTTTGTATTTATACATACAAATAGTTAGTTTTTTTTATGATGTACTTATATTAGCTATTATAAAACTTCTTTCTACATTTTAATTACTTATCATTTTAAAATTTTTTTTATATTTATCTATACAAAAAGTTAGTTTTTATTTCTGATGTATTTTTATTAGCTATGATTATGTGTTTTTAATCAAAAATTGTTATGTTGAAATACATTAGCCTATGATGAGGTATAACGAATTTTTTAATCATCTATTCTATTTTATATATGAATCAATAACATTTTATACATTATATCATATTTACATATATTTAATAATATATTAAAACAGATTAACTATACTTGTAAAAACAAATTGACATAAACATAAACTTAACCTATCATAAAATTAATTTATTAATTTAATAGTAGTTTTAATTTTAGTAATTAATCATATTTGACTAAAAATAATAATTAATTACTTATCTAAATATGTGAAGACACGTGTCGTCTTGTCAGAGCTTGTTAACTTTAAAATATTATAAAGATTGGCATTTCAAAATGTTTGCTATTTTTCTGAATGACTTTTAGAAAGAATTTTAATAGTGAGTTATATATCTTTTTCCGTGATATATACAAGTGTTTTTAGTAGTCTAGTGGCTCTTCTCCGCTTAAATTACCGAGGTTAGCTGAGGTTCGAAACCCAAAAGAAACATTTTGAAAAAAAAAAATTAAATACATTTTTTTAGAGAAAAATGTGACACGTGTCGTCTTGTCAGAGAAAATTGGTTATTGACAACCTTAAAATATTATAAAGATATCTATATCCGTTTTATGAGTTTGAGCTCAAAAATGGTCACGCCCTGACAAGCCAAACTTTCCATAAATAGAAACTTTTAATGGTATATAATTATAGTCAATAAAAGTCCTGGAACATGCAAATCACTGGCGCATCTTTTAATTTAAAGCGGCTTTATTATACCAAAATTTTAAAAGATCATTATTAAAAAGCCTAAGGCCCATTATTAAAATTACTGAAAAGTTTTAAAGCTCATTAAGATCCAAGAGAAACACACACAAAAATTCTTCTTTAATCAGTAAAGTTTAAGATTGTTGCTCCGGGAAGAGTCGCCTGAGCTTCCGCCGCCGGTTTCACCCCTTTCGACGGCTCAACAATTTTTCCGGTAAGCTCCACCGGTAATTCTCCGACAACACCTTTCAAGTAAAAAGTATAAAACAGTTTCGTCGGATAAACTAACTGACGAAGCTTAACCTGTCCGTACGCTCCTTCGAAGACGCCGGAACCACCGGTTATGGCGAGAAACGTGTCTTCGTAAGTCAAATACGGTCCTTGTACGGATATATGACCGTAATCTCCGAAGTAGAAGCTGTAAGAAGCTTCGAATCGATTTCCTTCCTTCTCAGGGACGTGTTGGATCAAAACGCATAGTCCCGCGGTAATTCCGACGCGTTTTTTGAGATCGCCGGTGTAGAGTTTGTTTGTGAAAGGGACGAAATCGCCGAGGCAAAGCTGAGTTGGGTTTTTGCCTAGTTTTAGAACTGCTGGGCTGTTTCGATCTCCTTCGTTGAACTCGTACACGTTGAGCTCTTGGATTTTAGCTGAAAATTTTGACAGTTATAATCGATTTTATGGAATGGGTACTTGAGTTTGAAGATAAAGGTCAAGCTTTTACACCAGATCATGATCTCAATTCATAAAGGTCTACTTTTTACACTAAATTAGATCCCAATTTTCTCGTTTCATGAAATGGGTAGTTGGTTTGTGAGTTGTGAATATACTAAAAGTGTAGTAGGATTTACACCAAAATTTATCCCATATCTTTTATTTATGAAAATGGGTACTTAAGAGTGTGAGCATAAGTTTAATGATCCTAATTACTTCAATGTGAAGACTTTTACACCAAAATTGATCTCAATTTTCTCAGATACTTGTGAGCATAAAGGTCAACTATTTCACAGCAAAATTGATACCTATCTGTTTCTTAACAAATTTCCACCTAATTTTCTAAGTAAATCTGTTTGATTCAATCATAATCTTGTTGTTTTATACTTACTTGGTCTGGGGTTTTCGCTGCTGCTGCACATTGTTCTGAAGAAACCTTGAGTGGATGAAGTGGTGGATCTTGATCGTGCGGAAAAACATGGACCGTTAGATGAGATCCTTAGTTTATGAAAGGATCCAGAAAAACCCAGAAGAGAGCTTTGATGAGATTGATGATTGCTAGAAAGATTCCTCAAAGTGATCATCGAGATCGATGCAGCAGTAACAGCAGAAGAAGCCATGATCATAGACTTGCCTGTGTTTGATTGATTGATTCTAGTAAGAGAGAAACTGCTTTTCTTGTGTTTTTTTTAACTTAAGTTATGGAAAGATACTTTTTAATGGATGTTTTTGTGTAGTGTGTGCATTTTTTTGGTATCATGATAAATTGATGATGATGCTGAGGCATGTGCTTAAAAAACTGGGAAAGTGGGTCTCACCATTAATTCTCACCAAGAATATGTGTAAAATAACTGAGAAATTAATACAAAGAACTGGATTATTGTGAAATTGGTCGAGTAACGACAGTATTATTATAATATACTGATAAAGAAAGACTTGACCCAACATGCATGCCGAATGCACCATGTGAAAAATGCGATTTTAAAGATTAGAAAAATCAGATGCTAGTAAAACTAATTATACAAATTTTGAAAGACCGACAAATGGAAAGTGATTATCATAAACCATATCAATTTGGAGGTTTACTTTGTGGTTTGCTAAGCTATCTCTTCATTTGAACGTAATTTGTTGCTTTTGATACTTGTGATAGTCTTAATTAATTTTGACGATCCAATGCTGCAATCCCCTTTATCAATCTGTGAATAATACAATATTATTTTTTATACTAAAATTCTAAGCTAAGTTTTTGTTATAATCAACTTAACTATTCATGGAAAACTTAAATTAACTACAAAACATTATATAACGTGAACACAAGCCATACATTACATGCAATTCATCATTCTAATTTTTTTTCACATATGTAATTTCTTATGATATTGTTTTACTTGTAATCCATATTATTTTCTCTTCTTATTGTTCACGTTATATTTTTGAACTATATATCTTGTGATAAATTCAGATGCAAAAAGTTAGTTTACAAACTATGCTTCACTTTGTGCTTAGGATACACACAACTAGCATTTTTTTTACACTTTTTGAATTCAATATCGACGAGATTCTGTTTGGACGAATCAGCTATTGGACAAGAGGGAAGCGGAAATGATCAAATCTCTCTTAACCAGTTCTAGTAATCAGAAAGTGTATGCTCAATCTGAATATTTTCAGCATTTGGTAAGAATCTCTGAACCAGTTCTAGTAATCAGAATCGTATGCTCACACTGTGCAGCAACGCCACCATCAGCTGTCAGAGTAGTCCAGTTGTCCGGCCATGTTACACATTTCGTGGTTCCAATTGTGAGAATCGGTTCTGCAACGGAAAACAACCAATCCGTTTTTATTTATACAGTAAGCAAATGAAAGCCATGACATGGGACAAAAAAAAAGGCTTAACCAATTGTGAAAGTTTGTCCCTCAACCATAAGTCCAGGCTCGTCGTTACCTGCAAATTGGATTAGAAAATGAGCCACCAAAGACTAATTACTAATGAAATGCGTATGTATATGCATTCAAGTGTATTGTTTTGATTGATGCCTCTAGCTTTCATTACAGAGAACAAAGACGATGCGTTTTTCTGAAGCAAAAGAGCGAATTTTCATAAGAAAGAGATTACTCACGGTAATGATAAATAAGGGGTTCGGAATGGAATACTGGTCCGACACCATGCCCAACAAAGCGCTCCACAACGTTGAAACCATACTTCTCAGCATGCTCACTGTTCGAAATTGTTCGGTCTATCAGTATCATTCAATTTCCCTGAATGATACTGAATCAAGAATGGTTTTTGGTTACTACCTGATTCTCTTCCCGATTTTCTTGAAACTTGCTCCATCTTTACAAACGGCTATACCTTTCTCCAAGCATTCTTCCGTAACCTTACAGAACAATAAACCAAACAACAATCAGCATTTTAAAGCATAACCCATTTACTGCAAACCTGCAAAGACAACAGAGAAGGAGAATCGTACTCTACCTTCACAAGTCGTTTAAAACCTTCATCGACCTCTCCACAGAAGAAAGTTTTCGATGTATCTCCATGGTAACCCTGTCAAATTTTCAAACCTCGAAAGGTATTATATAATTCACTCTCTAAACATATGGCAAGTAAAGTGTGTCTGCAGATTAGTGAAAGAAGCCTAAAGACTTACATCCAAGTAAACCGTGACATCGATGTTTATTATATCCCCATTCTGCATTAAGAGGTAAATAATTAGTGATAAATATGTGAATCCATTCAAAACCTCTTAGGCTTAAAGCAGTGAAGCGCAAACCTGAAGCTGGCGAGAATCAGGTATACCGTGACACATACACTCGTTAACTGATGTACATACACTTTTAGGAAATCCACCATATCCAAGAGGCGAAGGATAAGCACCGGCTTCAATAATCATATCGTGCACCGCTTTATCGATTTCATTAGTCGTAACAGACGGCTGCACAACCATAACAACAACTACTCAAACCATATACACACATAGATATATAGAAACAAGAGATACACAAGGAACATAAAAATCTTACTTTAACCAAAGTTCCTGCATATTCTAAAACCCGAGCAGCGAGTTCACAAGCAGCTCTCATTTTGACAAGGCCTTCAGGGTCAGGAATCTGGAATTCGCTCGATATATCCGGTAATACACCAGACTCAACATAAGGAGGCCTGGGTATATGATCAGGAACAAGAAGACGAGGCGATACTCTTCCACGTCTTAATGGTGGATTTCTCCTAACTTTTGAACTAGTTTCTTGCTCTCTCAACCTAGAAAAATGTAATATACCCTTTTAATAATCTTGAATTTCACAATCAAGATTCCATTTTGACGTTTAGAACACATTAAGTACCTTCTGATTCTAATGGCTTCCTCCAACCCAGAAACTTTCTTGGCGGAAACATGGAATTTTCTCGGAGAAAATGCATTTTTCTTACCTATAGATGAGAAAGAACCGAAATTTCTTCAATTTTCAACATTCAAAATCGGAACAACAGATAAAGTTTAAAGCTTTTTGAACGGAAAACCTAAAAATTTCCAATTCTGATTACAAACTATTTCTTCTATCTCCAATTTTTCTTAGAGCTAAGCTATAACGAAACGAACAGAGTTTAAAACAAGTGAATGACAAACCGGAGAGTGATAGAGAAGAAGAAGAAGTGACCGGAGCTCCGACAAAACAACTCCAAGTAGCTAAGTATTCGCCGTTGAAGGAAGAGCGTAGTTTCAAAGAGGACGATGACGAGAAACTGGATAGAAAAACCGTAGTCGCCATTTTCGCAAACTTCACTGCTAAACCCCAACGAATCGATGAATTTTATTGTTTTTGGAAAAAAAAAAAAAAAAAAAATGTTTCTTGATATTTAATTGAGATTGCTTACTATTGGATGATCAATCTTTCATGGGCTATTTAGGCCCAAGTTTATTAAATACCTTTATTGTAAACAGATGTTTCTTGATTTACTTTACTTTACCATGTTTAGTTGTTTTACAATTTTTTTTTTTTAACAAACTATCTTTTTTGAGGAAAAAAAAATAACCTTTATTGTTAACAGTTTACACGATTGTTAACAAAAAAGAAAAAATGTTCAGAATTTTTTTGGCGTTTTTATGTGCATCTATACTATTACAGTTTTGGTTTAAGATAGAGGTTTGTTGGTCGAGTTTACATTTAGTAATTTTGAGCTACTGCTGTATTAGTATTCAAATTCAACTTTTAATACGTGTGGATGTGTCTTAGACGAAGCTGCATGTAGATTTCCGTGGGTAATAATTAATTGTTTGATACGATTTTATGCTATATTGGAATAATGTTATAGCCCACCGAATTGTACTAAGAAAAGTGCATATGAACGGAACATTCATAAGATCACTGATCAAATATTCCCCCTACATGGCTACATTCTATAACTAACGTGTCCTGGTGTAATTTAGATTGTCATATAGTATGTTCAAAACGTTGATTCATACCGTAAACATTGATACCAAATTCCCTTTTTTAGTGGAAATGTTATGTTAAATTTAGATGTTGATACAACAGTGCTAAAGTCACAAACTAATAGGCTACATGTCTTCATAGTCGTAACATGATTCAGAAACTTGAATTGTTAAATCGTTTTAAGTTTTTAACTATTGTTTTTTGCTCGATACTAGTTAGGGGGTGTATTGGATGTGGTATTTCAGTGGATTTGATGGTGTTCCTAAAATCCTCTGTTATTCAACCAGTGATTTTAAAATCCGTTTCCAAATCATGTGTTATTGAACATGGAATTTATGTCAAATACATCAAAATAATATACGATCTCGTGTTATTTAAACAGTGATTTGTCAAACCCATATCAAATCCCTTGTTATTCAAAACTCAACAATGTTTTCTAAAAAGAGGATTTTAAGTGATTTGAGATTCATTTATAGTTATAAATTAGGCTTAACAAATCACACCTCTAGAGGTGTGATTTAGATGTGATTTGGACAAAACATTAAAAAAATATATCTTTTATATTTTTTTATTTTTCATCGTGGTCCCTTCCTGCATTTTGTTATTTTCATTTCCTTATGCTCTTGCTATTCTTCTTCTACGTGATTACAATCATATTCTACGTTTGATTGTTTTTTTTTTCTTTTTCTTCTTTTTGAAAACAATATAATCAAACAAGTTATTTTCTTTGGGTTTTTTTATTACTTTGTTTTGTTGGTTTTTAGATATTATTCTATAATTCTCTTTGATTTTTTTCTGGTTTATATGAACTACAAAGAAGTAAAACTAGAAATGATGTGAGAAGAAAAATAATCTCTTGAATATGAGAGTATTATAAGAAGAAAAACAATCATGAATAAAAGGAATATCAAATCACTACCAATCCTCTCAAAAATAAAAGCAAATCACACAAAATCCATCAAAATCCTACACAATCACATAACAGGATTTTTTATTTTTAATTATTTAAAAATCAAAATCATAACAAATCTTCAAAATCCACCTAAATCCCATCAAATCACAAGCTTCATCAAATCCACTGAAATACCACATCCAATACACCCCCCTAAATGTTAGCGCTTAAAAACATAACCGCGACCAAGGAAAGAAAAATCTAGATATTTTAAAACCAAATAGATAGATATACATGTATACCGAGAAGATAAAGGGGTGTGTATTGAATCTTGCATTTAAAGAGATTTGAATTTTAATGAGATTTTAGGTTATTTTAATGATTTTGTGTGATTCTATGAGATTTATAATAAAATTCTCTGCAATCCCACCTAAAACCATGGGATTTGAGTCTTTGTATTTTTAACAAGAAAATCTCCTGAAATTTCTTTTAAAATCTCCTAGAATCATTAAAATCAAATCCTTAGTATAATTTCAATAACAGTGGATTTTAAAGTACTTTTTAAAATCACTAGTTTAATAACAGTGGATTTTAATAGGTTTTTTAAAATTCATGGTACAATAACATAGGATTTGACAAATTAAAACAAATCACTTGAAATGTTAGATTGAATACACCCTCCAAAAAGTAGATCTTTTAAATTGTATAAACGAATCAAAACAAATACTGTTCAACAACAAGATCAATCTATAAAACCAAGATCATTTAATCTACCAAAACATGTGTGCATTCCTTTTTTAAATATCTTTTTCTGTTAGCGGAACTTTTTGGATCAGAGTCATGATTTTATATATTTGCAGAATCTGCATATTGATTTGATGTTATACTAGCTTTTTAAAAAGTCACTTGTTGGAAAACCATGTTCTAGCATCGCCTCAAATCTTGACATATATTGATATATACGAGACTCTTCTTAATAACTCGATTTAGAACATTGGTTAATTATATTATTTGTTCAGATCGAGTACTCTTCATACCAAATCACCAAATACCATAAGCAGCAGCGAGCTAGTGCATAAACCAACACTTATAGATACATATAAAATGAAAAAGAAACACGGTGAGATTTGATATTAAAAAAACATTCTCATGCTATTTAAACTCTTGAGACATCTAAGTAACTTCTTGTTTCCTATAAATAAAATTTACAGTTCATCATTACAACAAAAACAACTCATGAACCTTTGGTAATAATACGAAACCGAAGCACAGCGAAAATGGCATTAAAAAAAAAAAGTTATTAAAAAAAAAAAAAAAAAAAAAAGAGTTGTTACGAGGCGTGAAAGATGCGTTGCTTCTTACTACACACCAGCGATAACATCTCAATACTATCATTCACTCTCTTCTTCCCTACGACGTCGTTTCTCAAACTCTTCTCCGGCGATATATCAACTCCAAACAGCCTCAAAATCCGACCCGGTTCCGAATCCGATCCGGATCTCGATTTCCACCCAATGTATAACTGTTGATCTTGACCGTCCGATCTACTAAAACTAACCACATCACCAGCACGTAGATTCTTCTCCTTAACGAACCTACTCCAACCTTTGGTCAACACATAGCTTTGACTACTATTCCAATACGAGTAACGGAACCTCCACACTTTCCCGTTAACGTCTTCGAAATTCAACAACACTCCTTTCACGGAAACGTTACTTGACGGTAACGGAAAATGTTTCTCCGCGTGATGTTTCGGTATCACCAAACGGTTTAACTTACCGACGTCGCTCGGCGTAACCGCTTTCTCAAACAGCGGTTCCGCCGATCTAAACTCGTTCGTTTCGTAATTACTCAACGTTGTCAATTCAGCCGTCGTCCTAACGGTGTTACCGTTAACACCGTTACGACGACGTTTACTCTGCTCGAGCTCTTCGTTGTACGTGTGTTTTCTCAACATGTCAACGATCTCGGATTTGGAATGAGAGTTCAAAAACTCGATCTCTCCTTCGTCGAGTTTAACGTCTTTGTAGTTTGTCACGGCGTCACGGCCACGGAAACGGTGGACCGCCACGTCGTAAGCACGTGCGGCTTCGTCTTCTTCGTTGAAAGTACCGAGCCACACGCGCTGGTGTTTCTCGTAAATCTGAGCTCCCCATCTACCGTTTGGTTGTGGAACCACTCCTTTGTATTTTGACGACGGTAACTTTCTTGACTCGGCTTCGACTCCGTTCTCGGTATCTAAAACCACGCTTGTTCCGCTTCCCATTCGGTATAGACCTACCGACGACTTTTCCGGTGTTTTAGTCGGAGTTTTCGCCGGAGCTTCGCATATCGAACCTGTACTCGTTGTACTCTCATCAACGCTACTCACTTCCATTTAATATGTTTTTGTTGCAAAATTTTATGTGATTGGATTGGAGATTTGAAACAATGGAGAAATGTTGTGTTATAGAAAGAGTATGTTATGTTGTGTATGTGGGTGGGTGTGTGTGTGTATATATATATAGAAAGAACACAGGGAAGGGAAATAGTAAGAAACAGCAAGTGTCACTTGTGATATTAATATTTTATTTTCACTTTTTATTTTTAGGTGGCAAAAATATAAAGAAATTTGTAGAATGCGTGTTTCAGGGGAGTAATTATAGTATATGGGCAGGTGTATGGGAAGTAATATGGGTGTGTGAATACTGAATGGCTCTGTATGATGTTGTATGGGTCAACTCAAAGGGAAGCTTCGTGGAGACATACTGAAAATCAGAATATGAAATTCGCATTTAAATTTGGTTATTATTTATTAGGTCAATTCATGCACTGTTAAAGATAGAAAACACATGAGCAATACTATTTATAATACTATATATTTATATATACAGAAAAAGAGAGTATTATGTGAACAGATATAGAAATGAATATGTTGTGGGCTGTGTGCATGGGGAAGTAGGTCCCACGTGTGGGACAGGGTTAGATAAGGGGTCCACGTGAGAGAGAGATTGACATCATTTTTAGTGATGATGTTCATCCCCCTGAGTTTTGATGCTAAAATATAAAATTATTATTATAAACAATAACGATAATAACTACTCTAATTTTTTTTTTTAAATAATGAAATATTTGATTTGATAATCATGTTAAGATTCTAATGATGCTAAAAATGTAGTCTCTTTTTCAAAATTTTCTCCTCCAAATCTGATTGTTATTCTTCAATCTTCAGTGATGATTTTTCAAAGAATATGGCTAGTAGGATATATATCTCTTTTTATTGTTTTTTAGCATTTATTTTACATTTTTTAAATGTTTTTATTCGTCTTTTTCCTTGGTCAATTTTCATAGATACCATTTTTTTATTATAGAAATAAAATGTGTGTCTTTGCCATCAGGATTATCGTTCGTTTATGCGCTTGATAAATTCTAAAATCAGACTTCCTTCTCTCTTTAATTTATTTGTAATCTATATATTTTTCTCATTGATTAATCTATAGAACAAGATTTTTCTTTGCGGATATTTTCCATAATAGTAGTAAATAATAAACCAAGACTTAACCAACGACCGACAACATCACAAATATTTGAACAAATCCAATTAAATTCGTTGTTTTCGTTGTGTGTTACTTTACTCTTATGAAAATAAATACTTGTATGGTTTAATAACATAAATAAGTGTATGCATTATTATATAATATATGGTTTGGAAATAACAAGTGATGTGGATGGCATACAATCTTATCTGATATTTTTGTTGCTTTACCAAAGTATTAGTCTACCATTAGTTAGGTTTCGTTCTTATGCACTTAACCAATTAGAGCAATGCAAAATATCGTAACATCTGAATGTTATTCGCTCTCCCTTCTCCAATAGAAAAATTGTTGACGTTTATCTATCCTTCTATCTATCTTTCTATTAATTTGCCTCTTTCTATTTGATATTTTGTTATGGTTTTTATACTATTATTATTATCATCAATTTGATCCACTAGGATGGGAAGTGGGCCAATGACAAATCACTAAGAGGCATGGTCGTACGTGTTTTGTGTGGATGAATAATAATATGGGCATTTCTTGACAGCAAGATTACTTTTGTTTTTTTCTGTTTTCGAGATTTTTAATAAATTTAATGGTGATTTGCATGAATAACAACAAAAAATTTAATAATTTATCAATTTACTAAAACTAATCTACGTTGCTTAAGCAAATCCACAAGAATTAAGGTAAATAGTTAGATTTTGAATTATAATGTTTTTTGTGTTATTAAGCCTAATTTCTCCAAATTTAATCATGGACATATGTTGCTCGAAATTTAACTTAATGGTCCGAAACCGGAGTTATATTGTATCGTGGAATACTTGTTAGTGTAAACATCAAGCTAATTTCCAAATTCGACCCGACTTTTCTGTGTATGGAAATTTTAAAATTGTTCTAAACTAGATTGCAACAAACAAACAAAATAGAAAAATATACGATATATAGAGTTAGCTTTAGAAAAATCTGAGTATGCTGTCACGTGGCACCTGTTGCTTCATTATCTTCTCATAAAATTTTGTCTCCGTAAGAGAGATTGGACTCATCCATGTTTCTTGTTATGATTCTAAGTATATGAGATTCATTTAAATTTATTTTGAAGATACACGATTTATCGAAAACCTATGTTAATTGTATTAGGGGGTGATTGGTTGGGCTGTAAGTAGTAGTTACAGCCTTAATTTTTTTTAAAGCCTTTAAACATACCAATCATACTTTATTTTTAGAGAGAGACATTTTCACCTTATCTACATAATAAGAGTGAAACCTTTTTTTTTTTTTTAAAACAGAGGGAGTTGTTATAATTTTTGTAAGTTTATCACTTCGTAAAAATCTAGTTTCTTCTATAATAAATTCTTTGTAATAAATAAATGTTTTTTTCTTACAACATATATTTGTTTTGATT
Source organism: Draba incana (assembly GCA_963576765.1). NCBI lineage: Eukaryota > Viridiplantae > Streptophyta > Magnoliopsida > Brassicales > Brassicaceae > Draba > Draba incana. Next base: position 27,174,967 of record OY755208.1, read on the forward strand.
TTAGGAAGATATTAGAAGTGTTTTGTTATACTCCCTCCGTTTTAATATGTATGATTTTTTAGAAAAAAATTTTGTTTCAAAATGTATGATGTTTTCAATTTTCAATGCAGTTTTTAAGAATTAATGAATATGAATTGTAAACTTCAAGATACATTAATTAATTTTATTGAGCTACTATTGGCTTAAATTTATGGAAAATTGTTTAGTGCAAAAAACAATGTATTAATAGATCAAAATTAATATGTTTTCTTAATATGTGCAAAAGTTCTAAAAAATCATACATATTGAAACGGAGGGAGTATGAAATAGAAGGCCTTTTTTTAAGCTTAGAAAACCTTGGACATGAGTGATTTATAGAGAACCAAAATAGATAACAGTACTAATAGGTAAAATATTATAGGGCTTTTATGATGCCAAAAATAAAAATTTCAAACAACCAACATAGGTATAAATAGATATTATTGGTACGGACGAGTTGTTATTGGTCCGAAGGTGGGCCCCATATTTCCTCAACTTGGTCCTTTAGCTTCGTTAGTTTTCAATCTGTGTATATTGTTTTTGTTTGTCGTTAAATAATTTTTCGTCGGTCTCCTTCTTTGATTTTTGTCAAGGTTAATATACTAATTTCTCCAAGCATTATTAAGTTATCAACACACAACATAATATATAAATCAAAAGGAAAATAAACGATTATTTGGGAAATTTTGGATTCGTCCGGAAACTGACTTTAAAACTCGAATTGTTTTTATACTCCCTCCATTTGTTTTCACTCTTATTAAAAAAACATTAAATTTATCTTGTTTTTTGAAATAAAACAATATTCCCTCCGTTTCTTTTTATAAGATTTTTTCGTTAAATGTGCAGGAATTAAGAAATATAGATTAAGAACAAAACAATATTTAATAATAGTCTTAAAATAACATGCAACCAATCATATAAAAGACTACAAAATTTAAAGAGTCAAAACAATCAAATAACATTAAATTTTGTGTAGACATTAGTAAAACATCTAATAAAATGAAACAAATAAAAATCTCTTAAACATCTTATAAAAAGAAACGGAGGGAGTACATTTTATTTATCTAAGACATTTTAACCAATAAATATTCAACTGCAGAATTTAAAAAGTCAAAAACACTAAAAAATTAATTAATTGTGCATTGGTTAGTGAAAACACCACTTATTTGTGAACAAAAAATAACTTCTAAAACATCACTTAAAAACAAACGGAGGGAATATACATTATGATGCTTTGTCGAACTTGAATATTCTTAGCTTTTACATTGAACTAATGTACCGTTTTCGGTTAAGTGAAATGTATAATTGGATTATCAAAAATAAAATAGATAATGTAGTTGGTGTTGGAACAAAATCAATTATTTATATTTATTATTTATTATTTTATCAAAATTTACATATTATATATACGTACAAAAATAAATAATATTTACATTTGCCAATTCTTTAAAATACTATAAAGTAAATTAGAGCATGCACATTGGTGAGACTTAAATGGTCTCATAAAACATACTCCAGTATTAGTTTTAATATTAGTTCATTGTTTAAGACTCGATAAGAGACCGTTAATAAATATGTCTCCAATGGTAAGACCGGTGTCGGTCTAAAAAAATTAAAAATTTAATGTTTGAAAAATAGAAATTAATCAAAGTAGTACATATATATAAATAGAAGATTATAAAAAAATGGTAATATTACAATCCGTAAAAACTTTGAATGCAAGAAAACATATAAAATCATGATGAAAAAGATAATTAAGTCGGCTCGACTCTTCACTTCTGCCATATTTTTACCAAATATATTGTTCACATTTGAAGAGATTCAACATTTGATAAAAATACTCAAATCTCCAAAAATTTTCAAAAAAAATCAATACTCAAAACCATCAAATTTTTTAAAAAAAGCACACTGGCATTGTGCCACGTAGCCCATAGAGACGGGCTCAAAAATCTCTTCTGTGAGAAACTGCCTCAGCCAAAAAAACTCAGCAAATAATTTTTTTTTTTTTTTTTAGTGATAAGAGCACCTAAAAACTCATCATTGGACTCTAACTGAAGAGTAATTTACTCGGTACTTTAAAAATGAATACTGTTTTTTTTCCTATATATCTTCTTCCTGCATTACAAATGTAATTTATTATTAGGACTCCTACCTGTATCCAACTCAACGATTCCGTTGCTTAGGCTGTCTCGACTTTTTGTTTCTTTTAGTGGATTTTTCATATTCATGTAACTCCAAGAACAAGAGTCATGGTTTAGTATTAGATACAGCCTCGAGAAAAAACATGTGTTTTAATAGGTTGATGTTTTGGTATGTGGTTTGTTGACAAAAAAATGTTTTTGATACTATACAGTATGAGGCTTGATGTTTTCGACAGACCCATAATTACCCAGTGAAAGTGATGCAGCATAACATAAGGGTAATTACCATTTATTTGTATATTAATTATGTTAATGTTTATCTTTTAGGGAATCTAGAATATTCCATAGCTTTCCTCGGGTTTTCTATGCTTTATTATAAATAAGCCGTTTAGATTTTCTAGGGAATCTAGTTGTATGGAGTTTTTGATTTGATTAATATAAAGCTTTGCTTTTGAGGGAGATTATTCTCTATCCCTTGTTCTTGATTCGATTAAGTTCATCAGACAAGAAGCAGGTCCCAAAAGAGGATTCATTGAATCCCTTGGTTGAGCTGGCAGGTCCCAAGCGAGGATTCCCTTGAATCCCTTGGTTGAGCTGTTTATCGTTACTTCCGCTCTATCAGTTGGTATCAGAGCTGCGTCTCTTTGATTTCTCAATCGAAGAACGATTTTGGTGATCATGGTGAGTGATAGTAACATCTATCCTTTCGAGGACGAAAGTCCTTTTGTCGAGAGAGAAGAGATCCATGAGATCTACAAAGAGATTCATGATGATCCTATATTTGATGTTTATGAAGATGATGTCGTTATCGACTTTGTCTTCGAAGATGATTCTTTCGATAATCTGGTTCGTGCAAATTCGGGGCGGAATCAGATCTGTGCAAAATCAAAGTTGAATTCGTTCTGTGCAAAAATCGTGCAGATTAGGGTTTCTGAAAAATCTATGCAGAATCAAGTTCGTGCAAAATCCGTGCAAAAATCGAATTCTGCAAATCTGGTCCTGAACAAGAATCATTTGAAGAGGGGATATGAAGATATGTTGTAGAAGTCATATTTGGTGCCAAGAACGCGATTGAAGATTCGAGGACGAATCTTTCTTGGCCGACAAGACCTGATGCAGCGTAACATAAGGGTAATTACCATTTATTTGTATATTAATTATGTTAATGTTTATCTTTTAGGGAATCTAGAATATTCCATAGCTTTCCTCGGGTTTTCAATGTTTTATTATAAATAAGCCGTTTAGGCCTCCTTTGTATGAAGTTTTTGATTTGATTAATAGAAAGCTTTGCTTTTGAGGGAGATTATTCTCTATCCCTTGTTCTTGATTCGATTAAGTTCATCAGACAAGAAGCAGGTCTCAAGAGAGGATTCATTGAATCCCTTGGTTGAGCTGTTTATCGTTACGTCCGCTCCATCAAGAAAGTAATGAATATATGACTAACATTTCACTGTTCTACCGATTGTTTATTTTGTTGATTTAAAATATTTAGTAGATACAAACAGTTGCACATATGGAAGTTTTGTTTTTTAAACCAAATTGATCATCAGTCTTGAGAATGTATTTGGAAAGAGTTACTAAATTAGGCGGGGAGGGTTTTTTCCGTACATGTATGACCAATGGGAAAATGCTCTCTCATAATATTAAAAGAATATAAAATTAATCAAATTGAGAGAAAGTAGAGGATATGAATATGAATTTATCTGGAACAAATTCTGATGGATCTGCTGATTATGTCATTGACTTGCCGCTTTTATAATGAGCTGTTGATGGTTTTATTATTTGGTTACGTCATTATTAATCCAAAACAAGAGAAGTTTCAGTAAAATGAAACTTGCAATACAAACAAAAAACTCTAGTTGAACTAATTGCTTTTGTTAGCTTCTGAAATAAAATTGAGAATATTTTCTTCTATATACACACAACTCAAGAAATGAAAGTTTCATTCATATCTGCAAACATGTCAATGCGTTTTGTCTTGGTTATTCATAAGAGTAAAACCACCTCTTAAAACACCTCATATTTCAGAACATTTGGGGCTTCGATTGTAATATTAAAAGTTCTGTAGAATATGGTCATAGGGCTGGGCAAATTATCCGTTAGATTTGCTCCGATCCGAGATCCGTTTTGATTCGATTCGTAAAATCCGGATATCCGTTATGAATCAAAGCAAAGCAAATAGTAAAATCTAAGATCCCTCTAAAGCAAAGCAAATCACAAATACTAATTTTAAAAATCCGAATATCCGATTCGATCCGTAAATTACATATATATACATATATTATGATAGATCTACAACATATATTTGCATTTTTTTTAAAACTTTTTCAATACATTGAACGGATATATTTATAGTAAATTTAAGTAGTTACTAATTTTTTTAACTGAAAAATATTTTTTTCATATTTTTTTCCTAAAAATAATAATAAATGTTTCGTTGTCCACCATTTTTATCTTTCATTTTTTATTTTATTTTTCATTATATCGAATAATATTATATAGCTTATATTATTTTTTCACTAATTAGTTTAAATCTTATATATTAAAAAATAAATTTTTAAAAATAAAAATAAATTCTTTCATTTTTTCGTTTAAAAAAAAATATCCGCGAGTATCCGAATATCCGCAAATATCCGGAAAAAATCCGGATATCCGTAACTTCAAATATCCGAATTTTTCTTAAGTAAAGCAAACAAAAAATTCAATATCCGTGAAAAACAAATCGAATCACTAATACTGTATTTTTCGGATATCCGATCCGCGCCCAGGCCTAAGATTGGATTCAGTCACACTGAATTTCGACTACATACACAAATAATTTGATCTGTTTGTTATGAATTATAGACTAGGGTTTACGGGAAAATCAGATTACGTACAATACTATCGAGTGACAATATGATACATAAGTTTACGATTAATTAAATGGATCATTTTGTTATGGATACTAAACTATTGTATACAAGGAAATTAAAAGTCAGAATATTGAGTGACAATGTAATAGTAGTAAACTTGAAAATTCGATTCGATTGCTATATCTAACATCTAATTTTTTTATTATTCCACTAACCGAACTGTCGATGGTGTCAAGTGGTTATCGATTAACATTTATAATTCTTCATCTAAATATCTTTAAGATTTCCACACAATATTTTCTTTTTGTTGTAGCTAAAACCCACATCATAATCTTAAGAGAGTAGTCAACTAAGTTTGTAACTTTTCGTTGGTGATGTGGTTTGGAACATTCTTTTGGTTTAAAAAAGTAAAATTATCGAATCATCAACGTTATTTTCCATTTTTAAATAATAAATTCGGAAAGCGAGTGTTTATCTACATACTAGTAATATATTTAGATTAGTTTATAGCCATCGCGTTTATCGTTAGGGGATATGTGATAATATTTTAAAATAATAAATTACGTTTGGTGCCACATAAAACGCTTTCCGTTAGAGATTAATTAATCTAATAAATTAACTTTATTCAGAATGACTTAAGATGGGCTCATGGCTGCGCCATCTCAATCTCTATCTACCAACGACATGCCACGTAATGTATCACATAATTAATTCATTAAATATCTTAATTCGTTATTTATAAATCGGCCGGTCCAGGTTCTACCGTTCTAGTTCTGCCGACACCGTTGGAATTATAAACCGAAGAAAACTGACATTGCTTCTCATATCCCCTCAACCTATTTCCCTCTATTCTTTTTTTATCTTTTATTTTATTATACAAATTTTATAAATTCTTCATAAAACTATACATACTTATTTTTTCTAGAAATTAACCAAAGAAAATTGGTTAAAACTTAAATCATTCACAATATCGTAATCACCGTTAATTAACCATTAACTGCATTTGCAAAATTGCGTTTACCTTTACCCGTTTTGACTTAGTCAAACCTGATTTATACATAGTAAAACCGGGACTAATAGCACATTTTCAATTTCAGGAAAAAGGGAAAAAACTAGGGTTCTTCTTTATTGAGCAAAGAAGAGTGGAGACGAATCGAAATTAGAGTTCTAAAAAGATTTATTGTTTGATAAGGTGAAGGAGCAGTCGCATTTGAAGCCCAATGTTGCCGAAATTGAAGATAAAGGTCAAATCATAAGTGAAGAAGAAGTCGTGCACGGAACCGACAATGAAGTTACCAACAAGGAAGGGTAAGTATTTATTCTTACTACTATTATTGGCAAATTGATTGAAGAAATGACTAATTTGGTAACTCGATCAACATTTTTCTTTTCTTCAACAAGAACCTCACTAACATACTTTGAAAACCTTCCTTCATGCTTTCTTGTTTTCTTCTTCCTTTTAACAATATGGGCCATTACTTCTCTTATAATTGATTCCAGCATTGGAATGAGGGATAATGCTCTTGCATTGGTAACTATAGAGTTGAAAGACTTTGTCCCGTTGTTATTAACAGACTCACAACAACTACCAACTCTAAAGTAAGCAAGTGACCAACTCTCTGGCTTCTCCTTCATTACATCATTAAACAAACTTAAGTCATATGCTTGTAGGTGCCTAAGGTTTTCATTTTACTTTGTCTTGTTGTAACTCCAAGCTAGCTGCTACACTAATAGTTTCAACCCGTCCTTTTTACCATGATTCTTCTTCATATTCTCAACAATGTGCTTCACACATATCCAATGCTCATCATTTGGTATCTCAACAACCAAATTAGTCATTTCTTTAATCGGTTTGCCAATGATAGTAGTAAGAACAAATACTTACCCTTTCTTGTTGGTCCCTTCATTATCAGTTCCGAGCACGACTTTTCTTCACTTTTGATTTGACCTTTATCTTCGATTTCGCCAACATTGATCTTCAAATTCGACAACTCCTTCATCTTATCAGACATCAAATCTTTTTAGAACCCTAATTTCGATTCGTCTCCATTCTTCTTCGCTGAGTAAAGAACCCTAATTTCCCTTTTTTCCTTAAATCGATTTTGAATATAATCAATGTTTGATTTTGCTAAGTCAAAAAGGTTAGTGAAAACATAATTTTGTAAACGCAATCAATGGAACTGTGTTTACGGTTTAACAAATGGTTTATGCTTAACCAATTTTGTTTAGTTAATTTCGAAGAGAAAATAAATCTGTGTTGTTGAAGAGTTTACAAAATTTATATAATAAAAAAAAAAGTTAAAATTTTTTTGGGGGGAGGGGGGAATAGGTTGAATACCATTAATAGAGGAAAATAATTAAGAGAACCCAATCCTAAAATATTAATTCCTTTGCTAATAATATTTGTGTGCTCATATCGGCATATGTAAGAATTTGTGATAAAATTACAAGATTTGTTTTTATCAAAAACCATTACAAGATTTTTTGGCTGCGCTCAAATGTGGTTATTGGCTTGGAGCTATATTAGCTACAGAGATAATGTGTGTAGCAAAAAAATATATTAAGTGCGTGAATAATGTTGTGATTCATTCCGATCTACCAACCTAGGGTACCAAGTTTTTTTGCTTGTAGAAAATATTTATTAGGAGTTTGTTCCAATTACAACTTGTTTAGTCTGAGTTTTAGTTCAATACATACACATTAAGATATATAGTCACACAGAGAGCCGGATTTTAGGACAGTGTTTTTTTAAAACATTTGAATAAACCTCCACTTCAAACGGACCCCACAATTCTTTTTTGTTTAAATATATATTTATTAAAAATTTGTGATTTGATGAAAGAAATGAAGATGTAATAAAATAGAAATCTAGTATTTTATTAGATTATATGATTAAAAAAATATTAATTAGATTTTTTCATAGTTTTATTTAACATAAGAAGATATGAATGTAATGTTAACAAAATCAAAATTTTAGTAAATATATATATATATATATATTCAAAATTAAATGTTAGTAATTGTTTTTGGTATGGGGTTCCGCTAGTCTCAGATCACACACACATGTATCTTTAAAATCTAAAAATAATTTAAATATATAAAAGGTGTGGGATTATGGCATTTATAGAAAGAAACTTATCAAGATAATCACAATTTGCTACAAAAACAATTCCTGACAGATAAGGATTCGTGACCAAATCGAATCTTTCGTTCTTATGAGAGTTGATCTCGGCACATGAATGGGTTTAATCAATCAAGTAAAATATATGTCTACGAATTGATAATAATTATATATTATACCATTTGTGTGTTATTCGACCAAAAAAAAAAAAACCATTTGTGTTTTATATTCATTGGTGACGTTAGAGATATCTCGATAAGTTCTCGGGTTAGAGAATACATAAAAGACGAAAAGTTGTGTTATCTTAACCAGTCAGATACCGATAATGAATTTTCTCAAAAAAGAAAAAGATACCGATAATGATGATTACCATCTACGTAACCACGATACTTTCAAACCAAAAACGAGCTTATAAGTGAAATATATACCCTTTCCTTTGTCGACAAGATGTATATGTACATTGTTATAAAAAAGGTTAAATAACTAGACATAGAATTAACGTTTTTGATTTGTAACCTTTTCCTCACTCATCGAAAGTAATAGATGCGTCATGCGTACTTGACTTACAACCAAGTTTACGAATTAATATCGGTTTCAATCAAAACAATGAACTTAGTGAGAATAAAAATATTATAAGGATATGACCCAAAATATTGTTTTTTTACAACAGTGGTATATAAACAAAACTCTGAAATGACCATGATAATACATTCTTGGTTAAGATCTATTTGTTAGCTACACCATAAATTATTGATTGTTTTTTTTTTTAAAGGATTATTGACAATATAGAACCAAGACAAATAAACCCATAAATTTATTTTTGGAATTTAGCTGCACCGCAAATAATTTTCTTGGTTTCAACATCTCGAATACAAGTGACGTCATACACATTATTTTTTAGATATTTTTATGTTGGTAAGGAAAACAAAATTTTAGAATTTAATACTCCCTCCGTTTCAATAGGTATGATTTTTTAGGACTTTTGCACATATTAAGAAAACATATTAATTTTGATTTATTAATACATTGTTTTTTGCACTAAACAATTTTCCATAAATTTAAGCCAATAGTAGCTCAATAAAATCAATTAATGTATCTTGAAGTTTACAATTCATATTCATTAGTTCTTAAAAACTGCATTGAAAATTGAAAGCATCATACATTTTGAAACAAATATTTTTTCTAAAAAATCATACTTATTGAAACGGAGGGAGTAGATATTTTGGGAGGGAGTAGATATTTTGGATGGTTGAAAAAGATGACTCTTATCTAATAAAAGGCGTGGCTGCGGCAGGTGTATATATGTAATCATTTTACTTGTAGTTGAAATAAAAATATTTGATTTTTTGTTCTATTTGTGGGGGAAAAGATAAGACATTTTGTTTTTCCATTTAAGATAAGAGATTTATCTTTCTCTTATTTTCATGATACAACAATAAAGGAAAAATCGAATTTCATATCTTTAAGAGAATAAAAAAGGTATTTTTGGTGCAATAGAAACTTTCTGCCACATAGATGTCACGCGTTTTATGCGTTTGATTCGTCAAGTTGGGTGTTTGTGTTCACACGTAAACCACGCCAATTAGAGCCAAAAAGGATCGACTTAAATAATGGAAACTCCTACGACTAATCTAACAAATTTTGTGATTGTGATAGGGGCGGACCCATGCTTTAAGTTTTGTGGCACATGCCACATGCTGATTATTTTAGAAAAACCAATCCCAAATCTACCGCTAATTCTTCCTACCTCTGTTGGTCAATTCTGTCTTTTTTTTCTTCATTTTGTTTTCAAAAACAAACTTTCATTTCTTTATCTTCTCATCTTTCCCACTTTGGACCTTTTTCGATGGGGTGAATTAGTTAAATAACTAAAAATTATATGCAAAATTGGTGGGATTCCTTTAGAAAATAGTAGGGAGTTTTGGTTATACAGCTCATTTACCTATAATTTGTGGTTTACCAATGCAAATTCTCATATTTATATAAATTAGCAATTAAATATATAAAACTGAATTTATTAGATGAAATATACAATTTTATGGTCATACTACTAAAAGTGAAAAAATCTACAAAAAGTATTATTTTTTTGATTCATATTTGAAAATGAAAAATCCAAATAAAATATAAAATTGTGATAATCTACATAGTTTTTTCTATAATCATAATATATTTTAATTACTTAAATTTTATTTAATATATTGTGCCCATATTATATTTCATTCAGGATTAACAAAAAAGCTGACGTAGGAGAAAGTTTGTGATTAACAAATAACTATGTCTATATATTCCACATGCAATTTAAAGTTTCCATTTTTTTTTTTTGATTAGTAAGAACGACAGATGATTATATTTTGTACCTTACGCATATAAACATATATCATATTAGCTATAATATATCCCTTAAAAGCAAATAATATAACTAATCATTCAAATGTATAGTTAGTTTAATACTTAAGAGTCAGTATATGAGAAGAATTTGAAAACTATCAGTCCAATTAAATCAGTTTATATTCAACATTCCTTTTCAGAATCAAATAAATCGCGGACTCAATAAACCAAATTTTGTCAATAAAAAATATACAATAATGTGATAGTAACAGGAACACTAAGTTATTAATTCAGTTTTAATAAAACATGAACACTAAGCCATTATATAATTAGGTTCACGAGCTAGTTTTCTCTTTTATGTTAACTCGAAGTTGCTTTTGTTGACACAAGCTTTTAAAAAAAATCAAATTAAGCGGGACCCATCCAACTCGTCTCATTGGTCACGAAGGTTATATTAGATGCTAAAACGGTGAAAGACGTTATTCCCCTTAGAGCATAATTATTAGAAGGTTGTTAATGAAATTATCTTATCAAATATAAAATTAACATTTTCAATATAAGTTAATTAATTAATTAAATTTTAAATAAAAAGCACAATTGAAATCACAAATAGACATTGGTGAATTGAGATTGTTAAACTTCTATCTTAAAGTTCTAATTTTAGCAACTTTTTCTCTTCTTTCTCCTAAGTTTCTTAATTTCTATTAATTTTTTAGTGTAAGAACCCCACTAACTCTTTCCAATAATCATGTTCTTAGTACATCTCCAATCCTACACCAAACTTCATTTTGGTGTAAAATCTGCTCCAACCCAACACCAAATTCAAAACCAAAATTGATGTAAAATTTGGTGTTACATCATTTTGGTGTATAACTTTTTTATTTATAAAATAGTCCTTCATTTTGTAAGTTACTTTAAATTTGATTATATAAAAGATTAAAAACAACTAATAGATTAATTTTAAATATATTTAATTATTATTTTAAAATGTTATATAAATCGTATTTTTTGTTGTAGGTACTTAAAATTTAAGTTATAGAATTACATAAATTTAACATAAAATATAATGACATTGATTGATTATCAATTTAAAAGATACATAAAGTGCCAAAATTAAAAAAAAACAACACCAAATACATTTTTAAAATACCATTTGTATACGCCTCCCGAAGTCGAAGTAGTCAAGGAGGATCATATGCGGTTCCAAGAATTTCTTGTTCGGTTTAGAAAAATCAAAAATAAAGATGCTCATTTTTCACTTCGAAATGCATTATTTTATAATTTATGGGAGAAGTATACAAATGGTCATGAATAAATCAAAATTTATTATGTTTTGTTATTTTATATTGTGTAATGTATTTTATTTTAATATGAAAATGTGAACTTTTAGTTAATTTTCTAATTTTTTTGAAAATTAGAAAATTTAAAAAAACATTCAATAATAATAAAAAAATTAGGATCAATTTGCAAATTTTAAAAATATAGTGTATAATTAACAATTAACAAAGAAACTAAAAAAAAGAATATACTTGAATATTCTTTTTTGGTGTAAAAAATGGTGTAATACATTGGAGTAAAACTCAACACCATTTTGGTGTCACCATTCTGCAATTATTGATACATTTCGATTTCGAGGGTAGTAGCATGCATCTATTTAAAATATTTCATGTTTTATGAGTATTTCTTTTTGGAATAGTTCATCTTATAAGAAAATTGATTTTCTATAGCCAATCAAAACAATAAAAATTAAGAATCATGAATATCGTCAACTTTTATTTTTTATATGAAATTTAGTATGAAAGTGAGTATAATATTAGGTGGCTATAAAATGTATTATAAAATTTGATTGATTTGTTTCTATATTTTATGTATATATAAAAATTTTATTTAGATTAATATGAAGTGAATGTAAAATTATGATAATGTTATTTTGTTTTTTAAAAAAGTTACTAATTTTTTTTCAAAAATGTTTTATCAGTTACTTTTTTTTCTAAATCCAAAATTGGTGTGACCAAACAAAAAAAATCTGAAATTTATTGTTAATTTATATAAAGGATCTCACAATTGTTCATTTTTTATTGATATAGTAATAAGAATTTTTCTTAAAAAGATTAATTAGAGATTTAAACAATGTCATATTTTACTTAAAGACATGTCATTATTCCATGTCATAATTTTTTGCCAATCAAGTTAAAACAATTAAGTTTTCTCACTAATTATACTTTTCTTTTAATAGTAAAAGGATATATAACAATTCTGAATATCAACAACAGCGTCTACAAGTTTTGTACCAAAATCAGTTTGAATGCTCAAATACCAGTAGTCCAAGCTTTTAAATCATTATAAAATTTGTAAAAACTAAATAAAAAATGTAAATGTACATGCAATATGATTCGAAATTCAAAATGATTTACTGCAGAAAAATTATATGGTGCCAAGCAAACACTTACGTCTCACAATTTACATGCAATAATTCACATGGAATAATTATTGTGTTGAACTTAAATCTACTTAACTCAATCTTTTTCATCATCATCATATACTGAGAAACTTAATGTGCAATGATCTTAATTTTAAATTCTTCATTCATCATATACAAGTAAAACGAATTGATTTAAATTCTTAATTCATTTTTAAAACGAATATTCTATATTAACTCCAAATCTTTAGAACATGCTTTTGTTGCAATTGTAGAAAATGTAGTATGAAGTTTTAGAAACCTTATAACTCGTTAAAAAAAATCTTACAATCCGTTTTAAAAACCTTATAACCCCGTTTAATTTTTTTTATAATTTATTTTAAAATCTTATAATTTATTTAAAAAAACTTTATAATCTTTTCAAAAACCTAATAATCCGTATTTTTTTGAAAAAATTAAGTTTTAAAAAAGTTTTGTAATCAGTGGCACGCTTTTATAAATTTTTTTAGATGATGACATGATTGTAAAATGACATGACAAAAATGACATAGCTTGAAAATTCTCTAATATATTTTTCTTATAGCATTTATGATATATCTACGTAAGTGATACATTTTTTTTTGTTTGGAGATTTTTGTTGGTTGTATTGTATGTATCAAATGTTTTGAAATTTCTTCGTTCTTCATCACATTTTTGCATCTTGGTTTGAAATCTTCGGCAGAAAGAAAAATCCATCAATTATTGCATAAAAATAAAGCAAAGTCAAACATTGTATGTTCAACATCACTCGTTGACGCATAATACAGCTGTTTGATTTATATTTACTATGTTAGGGATAAAATAATCCGCTTTGAAGTCGCCGTATCTTCGACTACGTGTCAAGGTGGAATTACCGCTTTAAATGCGGAATCAACTTATGTAACATAAGTCTTCGTTGGGCCATAAACCCAGTTTATACTAACCCATGTTAGTCCAGATCCATGTTCCGTCAGAGACCAAATCCATTCATAACAAAGACATGTATGGTAACAAAGCCTTATAGTAAGGAACTAAAGAACCCGAAAGCAAGGATTAAGGAAGATCGGAATTTCACTATCCAAAAGCCACGTGGACTCGTCCAGACTCTCTTATTCAGAGATCGGACAAAATAAAGAAAAAAATTAAGGGTAAAGTCCAAACGATTTTATCATTCACTCTTACGTCGCTCTTACAGTCAAAAGGTGAAAAGCATATTTCCTCTACATGTGATAGGGTAAAAACATGTAACCCATGTCACAAATGGTGATTAAGCATACATAAGAAAGTTGACTCTGGGAGTACCCCGGCGCCTAAATCCGGAGGAGCATACGCTGCCAATAGTACGAGAGTCAGAACATAACATAACAAACTGAGCAGTTAGACAAGTGACTTGCCAAAATTCAATAGAGCCAGAGAAAGGTACTTGAGTGTAAAGTACATATCCAGACCCGAAGACCCATACCCGGATTGGGTCAGAAGCTGTGTACCCGGTATCCGAACCTGGACAGGTAAAAAAGTCTTAAAATACTCCACTATCTACGTCATAAAAGAAGTCATGATTTTTCTATTTTTACTCTATACTAAAGAGATATTTTGAGAGTTCTGGAGACCTATAGTCTCGAAACTCTCTCATTTCGGCTTCTAAGAGTTGTTTCTTTGGATCCTTTGATCTCTTTTTTGAATTCCGATCATTCTACGACCGGGGTTCTCTTCTACTTTCTTAACCATTGTTTCCTCCTCACCACTAATTTTTATTTTTACCATAGAGTTGATACTCGTGTATCTAACTTCATTTCAGACCCGAAGTCATTCTCACCACAAAAGTCTATTTTTTTGACCTTTCACTCTAGATCTCCTTCGACTCATCGTTGTCAAACTCGGTTTTTTTCTTCTCTTTATCTTCATTTCTTACTTGAGCGTCGGAGCATCGTCGAAAAACATCCCACAATCGTATTTTCTTTGATCTTCACGTATTCTTCTATTTGTGAAAGAGTGGAACCTCCAGTGGTTGTTTAGTAATGGCAAAATCTTACGGAAACACGTTACGTATATTATATAATGTTTATAGCTTCCTAATCAAGACACTAAGATAGTAAGAACATATCCATATTCGTATGATGTCGCCGGTGACTTTGACGGAGTCAAACATTAGGAATCGCTGTTAAAATGACAATTAATAAGGTTTGACTAATACTATAATTGGGTGCGATCATACCAGTACTAATGCACCGATCCCATCAGAACTCTGCAGTTATGTTCACTTAACTTGTTTTAATAAGTTTGTGTATATGTTTCCGAAGGATCATATATATATTGTACTTGTTCCAAAATATATATGACATTTAGAGTATTTATACTGAGAACTGTTTAGTTTAGTAAATGAAAAGATAGTAGACTAATTCACTTTAATTAGTGGAAGTAGTCGTGAGAAAAAATAAAACCATTTTTTTGTTGTCTCGAGCTAAAAAACCTTTTAATTCTCGAATAGTCAAACTTAAAAGAGGTCGTAGACGTAAAAAGCAAAGTCGCAGGTTTTTGTATTTATATGCCCATGATAAATAACGATAATAAACAACAAAGGTTTTAAGATAAATAAATAAAATAGATATAACGATGTAAAAAGAAAAATCCTAGAGTTGACCAGCTAATGCAACATGAAGAGTCAATAATAACTCGCCGAAGGTTCGATCGAATAAAATCTACAACAATGCTTTTCCATGTAATATTGAAGAGTTTAGAATTCATAATCTTTTACATAAAACTAGAATAATACCCTCGCGATACGAGAATTATTTGATTTATAGTAAAATAGTTATGTTTAAATAATATTTTGAGGAAAAACATACATTATTCTTAATTCAAACCCTAATTTAGATAATGTAGTGATTAAAGATATAGGTGCATATGTAAATTTAAAAAAGTATAATCTCATATCTCATATAATTTGAAAAATTTGGAATTTAATAAATTATATACACTTGATATACGTAAATATGGTTTAAATCACTATTTGATATAATAATTAAATCATTCTTACATATTTTGACGATTTTTCTTCGATATTATTTCGTAAAATTTAAAGATATAAAAAACATACCACTAACCAAATTTTCTTTACTAATGTTTCTTCTCCTTGATCTAGTTCTTTTATTTATGGTCAATTATTTTGTGTTTCTCATAGATCTACATAGGTTAAATTTTACCTATCTATAACGATATAAACATGGTTGTTTGCTATTTTCTTTCTTTATAATTGTTGTTTTATGTTTTTTTATTTTTAAAAATAAAGTCGTTTTCAACTAAAAATCTTATAGTACTATACATATAGAGATTTTGTGCAATTTGTAAAATTACTTTATGTTTGTTTTTTTCCATTTAAAATTTTTCCTTTTTGGGTAATTAACAATTTTGATATTGAGAAAATTACATATTTAAATAATTAGGATATTGTAAAATCTAATCGACTACTTAACACGTGTCGCGATCTCGTGAGTTAGAATTTTGCACATTCTCCTTTATATAATAAGATTACAGCTTATGTTTCTCTGAAAATCAAGTTATCTATATAGATACATGAATTAATTTAAGATTGCTCGTAAGGCTTAGATCGACCAAAAATTGATTATTCAAGAACATTACTTGATTTGAAATTCTGCTTATAATTTTACGCTTACGGCTTAATTATTCAGTACCAAATATCAGTTTCATTACGACACGTACTTGGAGAAATAGAAAATCTCAAGGCTATATATGGTTTTAATGTGATTTTATTTTCTTTATAACCACAACTTAGAAACAAAATAATAGATGGGTCACTGGTCTTAAAAGAAAGCATCCACTTGCTCTTCTTTTATAATTCTCACATAACACCAATCTCTATAAACTTCTTCTCCTCCTAAGTTCTAATCCGTCAAAGTCTATCTGCCAGCTTTGCATATATATATATTTTTTTGACTTTTTTGCCGCTTTCCATCAATTATCATAAATGATAGTTCGGTAACATACAAAACAAATGTATATATATACTATATTATATACATGTAGATACGTGTATATGGAAATTCGCATAATTTTATCTGCTTTTAAAATCTGTAAAGATCAGTTAGGTAATTTATATGGAAAAGATGTTTAGTGTTTACTACTCCCTCCGTTTCAAAATATAAATTGTTTTACCTAAAAACACAAAGATTTAAAAACTACTTTTTCTTATAAAAAAATATTATTTAATATATTTTCTTATAAAAAAATATTATTTAATATACATAATAAATATAATTTAATCAAACCTAAAAAGTACTACAAAATATTATTGGTCACACAATATTCAATAAAAATGAAAAATACCTAAAATTCTCAAAACAACTTATATTTTGAAAAAAAAAAAAATATCCAAAACAAATTATATTTTGGAACAGAGGGAGTATATTTTTT
Source organism: Draba incana (assembly GCA_963576765.1). Lineage (NCBI taxonomy): Eukaryota > Viridiplantae > Streptophyta > Magnoliopsida > Brassicales > Brassicaceae > Draba > Draba incana. Next base: position 27,192,295 of record OY755208.1, read on the forward strand.
TAAAAAATTTATTATATACTATTTTTTATTAGAATATATTATGTTATCAACTACGGATCTATAGTTTAGTATATACAATACACGAGTTGAGTTTAACAACATATAAGTTTGAATGCCAAACTATTTTTTGCTAGAAAAATGATTTATCGATCGACCTTAATATTTGTCTTTTTACAAAACGTTGTTGATTCGTTGTCAAGAAACTATATGCACGTGAGAGCAAGTCCATCGTGGGGTTCTTATAAAATTCTAAACAATAAAAAAAATTGAAAAAATTGAAAAAGTAAGAGAGAAGATCGGAGAGAAGAGTAGAAACGGTTCTCAATTGAGAACTCGGAGAACTTCTGACATCTTTTTTTAGAAATCCATTTCACAAATAGAATAATGTTGTTAGGGCATGTTCATTGGTGACATCATAGTGTCTTAAAAAGTGTTTTTAAAATATAAAATTATTAAAATTTGAGAAAGAAAGAAAGAGAGTGTTTTTGTGGGGTATATTGAAATATAAAATTAATAAAAATTGAGTAAAGGAAGAGATAGTGTTCTTAAAAAGAGTTTTTGTGTCTAAAATAGGATACTTTGGAGAGTGTTCTTAAAAAGAGAGAGAGTGAAATGATGAAAGAAAATGTATAAAGTTGAGTAAAAGAAAAAAAGAAAAGGTATAAAGTTGAGTAAAAAGAAGAGAAATGGTGTGTTTTAATAATTTTATATTATAAAAACACTTTTTAAGACAGTATGGGGTTGCCAATGAACATGGCCTTATAGATTGTAAGATCGGTTAAGAGTCTCCATATTTTAGCTATTTATTTTTCCGAATATTAGATTTATAATTAGATAGAAAACCATTATGCGGAAATTAATTTAGTACAGAATCATTCTCATGCACAAGCATGTACGAAGTACGATTGATAACCCTTTAACAAAAAACAAAATGTACGAAATAAGATCATAGCGCACACAGCACACTAGATCTTTCATCTTTTTCATATAAAAAAAATCCTTAATACACGAAAGAATGAGGTGTACCATTGCATGTAGGCCTAATTGCATGTACCGACTTGTACATGCCCGGGAACTTCACGGACTCTATGCGTATGCCACTTGTCGTTTTGACTTTTCTAAAAAAAAAAAATCTGCATTTGGAATTTTCACATGGAAAATATTTCCTTCTATCATATTCAAAGGGGCCCAATGTTCCATTGCTTAAACGAGATTACAATTCTATAATTGTTTTCTGAATCTTTCCTCGCCAACAGAAAGTCAAATTTCTAGAAAAGATTACGTAGAATTAGTGTAGATTACATTTCTGTTTTCCTAAAGTCAATGAAAATATATTTCATACATTTCTCGTTCGCGTCCAAAATGATTAAAGTTTATTTCCCTACTACTGTACAATTGGAATTTTTTTTTTTTTTGGGTCGACGTACATTTGGAATATTTATGCTCATTTTTGTGGACTTGATTTTCGTTTAAAAGTCCGTTCAAAAAAAAAAAAATAGGCAATTCACCACCATACATCCGAAATTTTGAATCTAAAGGTATGTAAGAAAATGGGCCTATAAGTAAGTGGGCTTAATATCACTACAAGCTTGGGCCTGACAACACACATACAAACCATAACTGTTGAATGATTACAAAAAACATTAATAAAAAACTGTATGATAGGCCAAGTGAAAACAATTTAAACATAAAGAATATTTCATAAATAATGAATGATTAATAAACATATTCATTTTTCATCCCACGAAAATATACATTTATAAAACATATATAATTTGCATTTCTTTTTATCTTTCTAAATAATCACCATTCAAATTATAAGCTTCTTCTTTTCATCATTTTGCATCACTTCTACTCCATCTTGCTCCTACTCTACCATATCTCTTAGTTACTTGTATTACTCTAAGTCTCTAACTATTCATTTATACGAACCCTTTTACTAAGTTCCTAATAGTATAAAGACTAAGCCAAATGGGTTTTATTTTATTTTTAGGCACCACCTCCAAATGGAAATATCAAAATTCGAATATGGTATAATGCTGATGAGACAGAAAATTGATAGGGCATCCACTTTTGTCTGCCCCTAGTTTCATATGAAAAATAATTAAGAAATGTTTTAGTGTTTTTGTGTCGGTGGGATCTCACTTTTCTATAGCATTTTCCTTGCGTGAATTTGATTTTGTTTGCTAATAATAATGGCAGTATGGAATATTATGGGCAAACATTATATTTCAGCCGATATATAAGTATATATAATAATTTGTATTTACATGTTTTAGCTAATAATGCTATTGAAGCAGCTCTTTAGTTTCGTTCTTGTCGTTTAGGTTTGGGAGTGACGATTTTTTTTTAACTAGTATATTTTATAATTGCGTTTTAAAAAACATCTGCAAGATGCACAGAAAACAACATAATATCGATGAAGAACAAGTTTATTTAAATTTAACGACCGATAAAATTAGTACTAGTTTTAATGTGTTGTGATTTGAAAATGCATGTGAGTTTCGTAAAATTCAAATCCAGAGCTTACAATAATTTTGAAATAAAAAAGCCAAACTTCAGAATAGTGAACTATAGAAACTTGTAGGCTTACGAAAATTTGATATCCAAAATCATGGATCACACTACAAATGGAGAACAAAATTAAGTGAATATGAAAATTGAGAAGAGTGAGAAGAGAATCTATGAAGAATAATATTCCTTTTACAAAGCGAAAACATCCAAACATTTGTGTTACAACTTTCATCTTTATTTTGCATCATACATATTCATCATGTACCAATGTATTCTTGTGTTTTCTTCATAACAATAATAACAAAAAAGCTTTTACATACTTTACTACTTTCAAAAAAGGTTTCTTATACAGTTAAAATTCTATATGAGAGTTAAGGAATTTGTAGGTTTTAACTTTTTATTAGCAACGCATATGTTGTTCTTCGACAATGTGACGTCTTCATGGACCAAAAAAAAGAAAAAAGATTCTTATGCATTTAACTGTCATTCTATTTTCGTTTTGGTACGTTGCTTCATTCTAAATATATTTGTTTAGTCTGTTTTGCATTGTAGTTTAATACCTAGATGTTGAAGTTGAACTATGTGTTAAACCAACTTAGTCTTTCGGCTCACCGATGTGATTTTGTATTATTGTCAGAATTATTTGAATTTTGTAAGTAACAATAATTCAATAAGATGAAATGTTTGATAGTGTTGGAGATCATCTAGGTATCCGAATCATTTGTCTGATGAATAAAAAAAAAAAATCAAAAATTGCCTAAAACTATTCAAAATGATCATAACACGACATAACCCAACCTGACCGTAGTCTGGATCTATTGATTTTGAACACATGGATTACATATTTACATTATAACATATCAATCCCAATATTGATATCACACACACAGCTCTTTATTTGTTTTAAAATCACACTTCAAAAATAAAAGTTATAGTCTTCTAGATAGCTACATCCATTCCCGATTCTATGTGACATTTAACCCGAAATGGAAAGCCATACACACTTCTACGTAATTCCGACACAAATGCACAACTTTGCATATAATAACTGCAAAATGGCGTTTCTATTTTGCAATATCCAAATTGGATTCGCCGTCATTTACGGCAAATAAGTAGTTGAGAACAATTGCATTAATGGGATATCTAACGGTACTATAGTACAATAATTTTTATTTATTTTCAATCAGTCTGTATCAAATATTTGATCCCCTTTTTCAAAAATTCTCTTGTCGTATATAAACTCTAATAAAAGAGTAAGTAAACTATACGTAATAAGTAATAATTATTCGTTTTAGGAAATCTTAACAACATTATCTTTTTGGCATTTCCTCTCTTTGAATCCTGAGTGCTTTTCGTCTATTTGTTGGTCACCGACGTACAGTAGCAATAAAGCCCGAATCAAGCTTTATATATGTAAACCATGACTATCATTCCGCGCGTATTGCATAATAACCATCCGATTATTAGAAATCTAGTCATATGTCAACAGATATTTGGACACGTGACAAACGAAACAGACAATATTACCCTCGAGTCGTCTCTTCAATGCCAGGCTGGCTTTTTCATCAATATCCGCACATAACTATTGTCAATAAATAGCCTCTAAATATTACTGTTTACTAACTTTACAAAAAGAAAAGCATAGAAAAATTCATTTTATAAGAAGTAACGACAAATCAGCAGTTTATTAAGCATTACCAAAATGACGACACTACCCCTAGTCCGCCTTTAACTCAAAAACACTCTCTTGTCTTCACTCTCACTCACGGAGTACAACAACAAACACAAATCTTAAAAAATGTCATCACTGCGTTTGCGTTTACACCTACTTCCACTGTTCCTAATCGCCATTTCTCTCCGCTTCTCCACCTCTGCAACAACCACCGTCACCGTCACCGACCTCCCCGCGTTTCGTGAAGCTCCGGCGTTTCGAAACGGCAAAGAATGTCAAAAAACGACATGGTCACCTCTAGATCGAACACACAACCCTTCACTAATCCACATCGCCATGACTCTAGACTCGATTTACCTCCGTGGCTCAGTCGCCGGAGTTTTTTCGGTTCTCCAACACGCTTCTTGTCCCGAAAACATCGTTTTCCACTTCATCGCAACTCACCGTCGAAGCCCCGATCTCCGCCGTATAATCTCCTCAACATTCCCTTACCTAACTTTCCAAATTTACCATTTTGACCCTAACCTTGTCCGAAGCAAAATCTCTTCCTCGATTCGTCTCGCTTTAGACCAACCGTTAAACTACGCACGGATCTACCTCGCCGATCTCCTCCCGACCGCCGTACGCCGCGTGATCTACTTCGATTCCGATCTCGTCGTCGTTGATGACGTGGCAAAGCTCTGGAGAATCGATCTCCGTCGTCACGTCGTCGGAGCTCCGGAGTATTGTCACGCGAATTTCACGAACTACTTCACGTCGAGGTTTTGGTCGAGCCAAGGTTACAAATCGGCGTTAAAAGGTAGGAAACCGTGTTATTTCAACACCGGGGTGATGGTGATCGATGTCGGAAAATGGAGAGAGAGGAAAGTTACGGCGAAGCTTGAGACGTGGATGAGGATACAAAAACGACACCGTATTTACGAGTTGGGATCTTTGCCTCCGTTTTTGCTTGTTTTCGCCGGAGATGTTGAGCCGGTGGAGCATAGGTGGAATCAGCATGGGCTTGGTGGTGATAATTTAGAGGGGCTTTGTCGTAATTTGCATCCGGGACCGGTGAGTTTGTTGCATTGGAGTGGGAAAGGGAAGCCGTGGTTAAGGATTGACTCGAGAAGACCGTGTCCGTTGGATTCGCTTTGGGCTCCTTATGATCTCTTTCGTTACTCACCGTTGATCTCTGATAGCTGATTGTTGTATCGGACAGTGGAGGAACACGGCCGCGTTTTGCTGACGTGGAAGGAATCCGAAATCGCGGAACAGTTTAAAAACCTTGTAGTTGAAGCCACGTAGCAGATCATCCGTCGGTAATTGCCGATCACGTGGTAGATTATATGCCAAGTGGAGTAAATTCACCGAAAATTGTTAGATTGTTGCAATGAATAACTAGTTTGATTTTGATGTGTAACGGTCTGGTCCGGAGATAAGAAGAGCTTGATTGATCGATAAATGTAAAATGTTATGTAACTCATCGTTACTATAAGCTGTGTCTATTTCATCGTCTTAATTCAGTTTATAATTGGAAATTTGGAACTTATCGTAAGCTGATTGCGAAAGAGAATTGTGTGGAGAAAGATATGGGTGTGTTGGGATACACACACATAGAATAACCAAATTACTTTGGGTATTTCCAATGAACACTACTAACTATCCCACTTTTCATTTTGTACTGAAAGCTTTGAACTCGAGATATGCCGACTTGTTATTCTTTTCGGACGGACTGAACCGACCGACCTAATTAACTTGATATAATACTCGACGCAGTCGTCATCTCAACTGAGTTTGTATGATTTTAACGTAAATGCGGTTTGTGATTTTTCTCTGTAGTTAGTCTCCTCTGTTTCAGATTTTTTTTTTTTGAAAGGAATGTTAAACAGGGAAGACTTCGCTGAGGTTGCCTACAACCGGCAAAGTCAAAATTTCGACTGATTCTTCGTCAAGGTACTTAATAGCTACCTTTTCAATACATCTCACCAGCTTGTAAGAGCATAAAAAGGTTCGTCGCCTGAGAGATTCAAACTCTCGCGGGGAAACCCCATGTACTTAGCAGGCACACGCTTTAACCACTCGGCCAAAGCGACTCTTTTGATTTTAGTTGTTTCAGTGCTGAACTTGACCCGATCTCTATGGTTATAACTTGTAAATGTTCCAAATGTTCCAGCCTATGTTGCCTGGAAACGGAAATGGGTACGTGGAAACGAATTTTTAGAAAAAATTAGGAAACGGGTACGTTTTGGAAACGCATACACATACATATATATATATATATATATATATATATATATATATATATATTGATTAATAAAAAACCAATATCGAAACAATATTTAAAAAGAATTTGATTAACACTAATAATATACATAATGTTATAAATCATAGTGGATTGTCATAACTAGTTCTGGTCCGTTTACGGCCCATTAACACTTAGTCTTTAGGCCGGTTTAATGAATCCTAGTTGAATTAGGATTTTCCTTTTATGTACTTTCCTTTTCCCATTAGGAAAAGGAATTTTCCTTTTCTCTCTTGTAATAATCCTATATAAAGGATCTTATGATTAATGAATAAACACAATCTTCCCCATTCGTTCTCTTGATTCACAACACGTTATCAGCACGAGTTGCTCCCTAAACCCTAAAAACACAAAAAACGCGATTACTGTTCATCGTTACTATTCATCGTACTGTTCATCGCGTACTGTTCATCGCGCACTATTCATCGCGCACTGTTCATCGACGATTACTGTTCATCCGGCGTTACTGTTCAAATCATAGTTCATACAGCCTTTAAGGTTACGGCGAACTAGAAGAAAGTTCATACAGCCTATCAACGGTTACGGCGAACTAGAAGACTCACGGAGGTTAAGGTAAACAATAAGAAACCCTAATCTAAAGAACCTAGATTCATGATAATCTTAGAAACCCTAATCTAAATCATGCTTGTTATTGTTATTGCTTGCTTGATTGTGTTTATTGATTCATGATTCGTAATCACTAGAAACCCTAACTTGAAACCCTAACCTAATTCAATTAAAATCCAAACCGATTGCATGATCTGTACCCGTGTCGATCGACACTAGTTTTATGTCGATCGACACGTAAACTTCTGCCTGAATTTGTTGTTTGAATTAAACTGTGTCGATCGACACAAATCACCCGTCGATCGACAGTAAACACTCTGTCCAAATTTGGTTGCATATTTATTTGAACTCGTTTGTTTGTTTGCTTGTTTGGATTGATTCGTTGATTGATAAACATGAAACTGAAACTGATTGCATCATATAGACATAACATGCTTGATTAAAATCCGGTCATATCATCATACGGTTTAGAATTTGAATACTAGGCTTGCATCATGAGCATATAAAAACATTATGTTAGGTTGTTAAACATAAAAATCTGGTTTCATAAGCATCATGCATCCGTACCCGTTTATATAAGCACCCATGACCTATTTTGCATCATATGCATAAACTTTAAAATCTTATAGTTCTTAGAGAATATGATGAATGTTTTCAGATGTCGAAAATCAACAATTTGGATTATGCTGCCCTCAATCTCTCTGGAGACAATTACTTACAGTGGGCGTTGGATACTAAGATAAATCTAAAGTCTAAAGGACTTGGCGAATGTATCATTGAGGATAATAATGAGAATGAAAGGAATCGATACAGAACGATATCGATCATTCGTCATCATCTTGTTGAGGGTCTCAAGGATCAATACCTAACCATTGAGAACCCTTTGGACCTTTGGAAAGAATTAAAGATAAGATATGACCACCATAGAACGGTGTTGTTACCAAAGGCCAATTATGATTGGAGGAATCTCAGGTTCCAGGACTTCAAGTCCGTGGAAGAATATAACTCGGCTATGTTCAGAATAGTTTCTCAATTGAGACTATGTGGTGAGAAGGTAACTGAGAAAGACATGTTGGAAAAGACCTTCTCCACCTTTCACACTAATAATGTGTTGCTTCAACAGCAATACCGTGAAAGAGGTTTTGAGACATACTCAAAGCTTATAGCATGTCTATTACTAGCCGAGGAGAATAATACACTGCTAATGAGAAACAGTGAGATGAGACCTCCTGGATCAGCCCCACTTCCTGAAGCGAATGTGGCCATAGATGAAAAGAAAGAAATTAACCACGTCCAAAGTGATTATAGACATCGTGGTCGTGGACGTGGGGGTAGATGGCAAGGACGTGGCCGTGGCCATTTTAATCCATACGGCCGAGGTCAGGGCCGAGGCCACGGATTCCATAACGATCATTCTAACCGCGGGCGAGGACGAGGACGCGGATACCGAACTGACTATGATCGTAATAACCGTGGTATTACTTCTCAACCACGAGAATCAAACCCAAAATCAGTTTGCCATCGATGTGGAATGAGTAATCATTGGGCTAAGACATGTAGGACTCCCAAGCATCTGGTTGAACTCTATCAAGAGAGCCTTAAAGGGAAGAATCCAGAAACTCATATGATCCAGCATGATAATGAAGGAGATTTCGATCATGAGCAAGATGACTTGATGAATTTTGAAACCTCAGATATACTTAAGTGATTGATTTTGATTTTCTGTTTTGGTGTTTTGTGTTTTGCTTGTTTTACGTTTTACACTTTATACTTTGGTTTTGTGTTATTGCTTTCTATTAAACTTTATGGAATGAAAGAGTGTTATTTAAAAGTATTTATTGTTATCTCTTTTGAAGTATGAACGATATGGATGTGTTCATTGTGGATAGTGGATCAAGCCACTCGATATTAAGAGATAAGAGATACTTCATTGATCTTACACTTAAAAAGGCAAATGTAACCACAATTGCGGGTATAGCAAATTTAATTGAAGGCCACGGTCAAGCCCATATTTTATTACCTAAGGGCACGCATCTAGAAATTTCTAATGCGTTATATTCACCTAGTTCAAAGAGAAGTCTATTGAGCTTTAAAGACATTCGAATGAATGGTCTTCATGTTGAAACTAAGGACGAGAATAACAAAGAATTCCTTCAAATCTTTGAAACCGTCCATGGCTATAAGAAAGTCCTAGAGACTATACCTGCCATTTCTGTGGGCCTTTATTGTGCTAAGATCGGAATGATAGAAGCAAATGCTATGGTAAACAAAGAGTTTACTGAGAATTTCACTTTTTGGCATAACCGGCTTGGCCATCCCGGTGCTAACATGATGCGAAAGATATTAGCAAGTACTAATGGGCACACCTTGAAAGAAAGGAGAGTTATCCCAAAGAATCTCACGTGTGAAGCATGTTCACTAGGGAAACTCATTACTAGGCCATCACCAATCAAAGTAACTAAGGAAACGATAAATTTTCTGGAAAGAATTCAAGGAGACATATGCGGACCAATACACCCACCTTGTGGGACGTTTAGATATTTTATGGTCCTTATTGATGCATCCACGAGATGGTCACATGTCTGCCTATTATCAACTAGAAATGTGGCATTTGCAAGATTGCTTGCCCAGCTCATACGTTTAAGAGCACACTTTCCAGATTTTCCTTTAAAGACTATACGTCTTGACAATGCTGGTGAATTTACGTCCCAAGCGTTTAACGATTATTGTATGTCCATGGGGGTAAGTGTTGAATATTCTGTGGCACATGTACATACACAAAACGGTTTGGCTGAATCGTTTATTAAACGCATACAGTTGATTGCTAGACCGTTGCTAATGAGATCAAAACTCCCGGTCTCAGCTTGGGGACATGCAGTTTTACATGCAGCAGAGCTAATTCGTATCAGGCCATCTAGTGAACATAAATATTCCCCATCACAGTTAATAACGGGTCAAGAGCCAGACATATCCCATCTTAAAACATTCGGATGTTCCGTTTATGTGCCTATTGCACCACCACAGAGAACAAAGATGGGACCTCAAAGGAGGATGGGGATATATGTTGGATATGATTCTCCTACTATCATTAAGTACCTTGAGCCAACCACGGGTGATTTGTTTAAGGCCAGGTACGCAGATTGTCATTTTGACGAATCTGTCTATCCAACATTAGGAGGAGATAACAGACTGGTAAAGGAAATTATATGGAATCAAACGTCCTTAAAATGGCAAGATCCTCGGACTCAAGAATGTGAATTAGAAGTCCAAAAGATTATACATTTACAAAAGCTAGCTAATCAATTGCCAGATTCCTTTGCTGACCCGAAAAGAGTAACTAAGTCTTACATACCAGCTGTTAATGCACCGATTAGAATTGATGTTCAAGAGGGACACAATCAAGTTGCTACAGAATCTAAACCACACTCAAAACGTGGCCGGCCAATAGGTTCCAAAGATAAGAATCCTCGGAAAAGAAAGAAAGGTGCTGAAATCGTGGTTGAGGAATCTGATGGAACCCCAGACATAACTGAACCGATAGTTCCAAGCAATGAGACTCGGGACGCCGAGTTTCATGGTTCTGACATTCCTGAAAATAATGAGATCTCAATGAATTATGTTATGTCTGGAATTCAATGGAATAAAAAGTGTGTGGAAATCGATGATATATTTGCTTTTAAGGTAGCACTTGAACTTATGGAGGATCTAGAACCCACGTCGATATATGAGTGCACTCAGAGTGAAAATTGGACTAAATGGAAAGAAGCTATAAACGTGGAGTTGAATTCTTTAAGGAAAAGGGATGTCTTTGGTCCAATAATTCGGACACCCTATGAGATTAAACCAGTTGGACATAAATGGGTCTTTGTGAGGAAAAGAAATGAACATGGTGAAATCGTGAGATATAAAGCACGGCTTGTTGCACAAGGATTCTCACAGAGACCAGGAATAGATTATGAGGAGACATACTCCCCTGTGGTGGATGCTACAACTTTTAGATTTTTGATAAGTCTGGCTATAAGAGAAAAGTTGGATATGCGGTTAATGGACGTTGTAACTGCATACTTATATGGTCCACTGGATAATGAGATTTATATGAGATTACCAGAGGGTATTGAGCTCAAAGATAAGAAAGGTTCTCGAGAACAACACTGCATAAGGCTGAACAAATCCCTTTATGGACTGAAGCAAAGTGGGCGTATGTGGTACAATAGATTGAGTGAGTACTTAGTCAAAGAAGGCTATAAGAATGATCCCATCAGTCCATGTATTTTTATAAAAAAGTTTGCAAACAAAGGGTTTGTTATCATAGCAGTTTACGTGGATGATTTGAACATCCTTGGAACCCCTGGTGAAATCGTCCAAACAGTTGAATGCCTCAAGAAAGAATTTGAGATGAAAGACCTAGGCAAAACTAAGTTCTGTTTGGGATTGCAACTTGAGTACATAAATGATGGAATCCTTGTGCATCAAATGGCATATACTGAAAAGGTACTCAAGCGTTTTAATATGGATCAATGTCACCCATTGTCCAGCCCAATGGTGGTGAGATCTCTTGATCTAGAAAAGGATCCGTTTGGTCCTAAGAGAGACTCTGAAGAAGTCCTTGGTCCCGAAGTGCCATATCTCAGTGCCATAGGAGCTTTAATGTATCTGGCAAGCCACACTAGGCCAGATATATGTTTTGCCGTGAATTTATTATCAAGATTTAGCTCATGTCCGACCCAAAGGCACTGGGACGGGATAAAACATATTCTTCGTTACCTACAAGGAAAGAAAGACTTGGGTCTATTTTATACTAACCAATCTAAGGACGGTTTAGTTGGTTTTGCTGATGCAGGTTATCTTTCAGATCCTTATAATGCACGGTCCCAGACAGGTTATGTGTTTACTCATGGAGGAACTGCAATATCTTGGCGGTCAATGAAGCAGGCCATTGCAGCTACATCTTCTAATCATTCAGAGATATTGGCAATTCATGAGGCTAGTCGTGAGTGTGTTTGGTTAAGGCTGATGACCCAGCACATAAGAGTGGATTGTGGAATGGCCGAAGGTAAGCAGGAATCGACGGTCTTGTTCAAGGACAATGCAGCGTGTATAGCTCAACTTAAGGATGGATACATCAAAGGTGATAGGACGAAGCACATTCTGCCAAAATTCTTTTTCACATCCGATCTACAGAAAGATGGAGAAATTCAAGTGCAGCAAGTACGATCAAGTGAGAATTCAGCAGACCTATTCACCAAGTCACTTCCAACCTCAACGTTCAAGAAACTTACTTATCAGATTGGAATGCGTCGTTTGAAAGACTTGCAGTGAGGTTCAGAACAGGGGGAGTAATACGTGTTGTACTCTTTTTCCTTCACCACGGTTTTGTCCCAAAATGGGTTTTACTTGGTAAGGTTTTAATGAGGCAACATCCAAAGCGTATTACAAGCCCATTAGAGTTATGACATCCAAGGGGGAGTGTTATAAATCATAGTGGATTGTCATAACTAGTTCTGGTCCGTTTACGGCCCATTAACACTTAGTCTTTAGGCCGGTTTAATGAATCCTAGTTGAATTAGGATTTTCCTTTTATGTACTTTCCTTTTCCCATTAGGAAAAGGAATTTTCCTTTTCTCTCTTGTAATAATCCTATATAAAGGATCTTATGATTAATGAATAAACACAATCTTCCCCATTCGTTCTCTTGATTCACAACACATAATATATTATATAGCTTAACAAAATTAAAAATTATGATGATTTTGTTGTTTTTCACCTACAAAGGCAAATTTTCACAATTTTTTTTACTTTCACCTATTGAAGTTCTAAATATATTCAAAATTTCGAAACTAATTAATCATTACATTGAAAAAAAGTTTTCAGCGTATTTCCATAAAGAATTGAATGTTTTCAATGTGTTACCAAATTAAGATTTTTAGGAAACGAGTTTCAAAATAAAAATTTTTTAGGAAACGTGTTTCCATGGAGTTTCCAAGAGTTTCGGTTTCCGAAACGTTTCCGAAACGGGAAACGCACCTCGGACGGAGTTTCCATGTAACCTAGGTTCCAACTCCTCCAATAAGCTCGTAGTTAGCCACATTCTGAAATTTTGTAGTCTCAATGTCTTCAAACTAGACAAATCCGATAACCCTGAAACACTTTTAAGGTTCAACATAGACTCTATCTAAATTCAGATGCATTAGCTTTTTCAAGTTTTGTAAACCAACCGGCAATCGCTATATCAAAGACTCTAACAAGTCAAGGTATCGCAAGGAAACCAACTCTGATATTTACTCAAGCAATCCACTGAGATTGACATTCAATGATAGATCCAAAACAACTAATCTTGCCCTAGTCTACGGTCAGATGAACGAACCGCCGGGAGCTCGTATGAGAGTTGGTCTGACTGCCTTAACTTGGCATAGACAGGAAGAATTCTCTAGAGATACTTACCAAATGGCGGTTATCTTGAAGGAACAAAGTTGTCAGCTTTGGGACACTCATGGCTCCCATATATTTCTTCAATCCGTTTATTCACTAGTGACATTCTCTTCACAACTTTCCAATCCTTGACCTTTAGGTAGTTCGTTTAGACCAACACCGGCTTGTACAATATAATTCCCTTTGTGCTTCCCCACATCAGATGCTATCCACAAAGCCATCTCGCGAAGCACCCAGTTGATCTCGCAGTTAACACACAAAGAGATGGATTCACTATGCAAACGGGGAAGCTTAATCTCGATTTGCAAATGAAAGAAGAGAAGAAATAACTCCAAAACTTGGAATTTTGCTGTGACTTTTTTTGTTTTGTTTTAATGTTGGAATTTAGCAAGATTCCTTGAATCTGACGGTTGTACAATGGCTATGTGATTATCATTCATACTAAACCATGAGAAAATAGCTAACTAAAAAATCTTCAAATTTTACACCTAATAAACCCCATCCTTTTTTTCTTTTCTCAAAAGCCTATATAAGAACGAATTTTTTTAACACGACGTTATTAAAAACAAAGACTTTGTTTAATCTTCATTCTCTTCCTTGTTCCTCAAGTAAAAGAGTCATTATTATTCTGTCGAGGATAACGTCATATGAGAATAAAACCCTATTAAACCCAGTATCTCAGAATCTGTTAAGAGTCAAGATGTAGATGATTTGATGTCACACAAACCCTAATCCATAACCGCCAAATTTATGAATTTATGATGATTAATTATTCATTCAAAAAAAGAGAGATTGATTTTCTTGTGAAATATTTGATTCAACGAAGAACAAAAAGATTACAAGGTGGAATCACTAATCGAAAAAATGATCAAAGCGAATAAGAAAAGTATTGTTGAAATTGGGAAAACGAAGCATAAAGCTTTGGATTTTAGTTTCGTTGCATAATCAATAATGGAATATGGTCCATGTCTTTGCCTAACGTTTTTCCGAAATTATATAAATCGAAAAGACTGGGTAACTCAAAAAGGGCTATTCAACGAACTTACATAAGGTAAGAAACGTTGTCGTGTGGCTTCGTCCTCCCATTTGATCCCTTGTATCCATTCTTCCCATTCACATTCTATGGAAAGTTCTTCTACCTTGAAGACGCTTTTAGAATCCAACGGAAGTTTTCTCAGCTTCAGACAATTGTCGGATATTTGAAAATACCCCAGACATTGAAAAAGGCAGAGCATTCCAGTAGATGCTCTTCAGCTCAGGCAACCTTACCAATTAAAGGACTTGTAGCTTCTAGAAAGGAATAATATTACATGCGTCCTGGTCTACAACACTCCCAGCTTTCTCTTCGCTAATTATCTCCTCTAGTTGCTCTAACCTCACAAGTACAAGATGAGTAAGGTTTGGAGTGAGCAGCAGCCACGTCAAATCTTTTAAACCAACACAGTCTTCTATTCACACACAAGAGAGATTTGTCAGACTTCTGTTCCGTGGTGTGTTCTCTATCTTGATCTCCCTCATTCCATAATCCTCTACGAAGATTTCACAGAGATTCTCCATATCTGGCAAAACTAATACTCTTACTGATTCTTCTGGACACTCCTTAATATAAAGTTGTTGAATACATCTCCCCACTCTGGGATCATATACCAATAGCTCCCCAATCAAACTTGATGAGATAGTTATGCTTATGAACTCTAAATGTTCTAACAGCTGCAGCTCCTTCATTAGCCTCATATCTAGCCACAATTTGGAAAATCGCAATTTCAATGTCCTCAAACTCGACGATTTTGATATCCCATCTAAACTCTCAAGTTCAAACGTCCTCTCAAAATTCAGATGTATTAGCATTTTGAACTCTTGTAAACCAACATGTAGTCGCTTTATACTTGTCAATGTCAAGTCAAGATATCTCAGAGAAACCAAACCTGATATTTACTCTGGCAATCTACTGGGCTTATAATTCTTTGATAAATCCAAAACGAGTAGCCCAGGCATATACCTAAGGAATTCACCTGAGATAGTTTCCAAGTGTATGTTATCTCTAAGGATAAGAGTTGTAAGGTCAGGATAGTCGGGGCTCTCAGATATCCTTTCTATATCGTTGCTCATTAACGACATCCTTTTCACATTCTTCCAGCTCTCCACATTTGGTATCTTACGCAACCCAACACCAGCTTGTACAATACATCTCTCTTTATGAGATCAGAGACTATCCATATGGCTATATCCCGTACCACATCATGCATTTTCACATCTTCTTCTTCCTCCAACAATAAACATGTGCGGACAAGGGTGTTGATTATGTCATAACCTTGGTTTAATGCCTTAATTCTACCTTTCTTTTCATCTATAAATCCTTCACCTATCCAGTACTCTATCAACCCCTCTTTCTCGATAAGATAATCATCAGGAAACATAGAGCAATAGAGGAAACATGATTTCACCTGCTCACCATTTAAACTATCATAGCTATACTTCAAAATAAGAAAAATCTCGTCTTCCACGCCTGAAAAATCTGAGGCAGATGAAGTCAAAACGTCAATTGCGTGGAGCCACTCGTATACCGTGCTTTTGCATGGCATAGTTTTGCCCATGACATTTAGTGCCAATGGTAGGCCACAACATTTCCCCGCAACTTTTCTTGCGAGTTCCTGAATGTCTGGGTGGCTTCCTAGTGTGTTTTGCCCAACTTTCTTTTTGAACAAATCCCAGCCTTTGGCGGTGTCCAGACAACTGACTTGGATTGGGTCATCAACCCCCATGCGACAACACACATCTCGAGAGCGGGTGGTAAATGCTACTTTGCATCCATTTTCTCGGCTCGGATACGGGACTCCAATCGTCTTTAAATCCACTTTCGCCCATATATCATCCAACAACAGAACAAACTTCTTGGTCCTAAGAATGTTGTGGATGTCAAGGAATCTTTGGTTTTCGGCTTTCTCGTCCCACTCCTTCCCCCCAAGGCCTAGTTTTTCCCCGATGCCTCCTTGAATCTTACGGACTGTTGCATTTTTAGACACCACAACCCATTTAACAACTTCAAATTTACCACCTATTTCAGAAAACTTATTGTTGATCTGCGTGAGAAGGGTGGTTTTCCCTACTCCACCCATGCCATACAGACCCACAATCCCAACTCTATCTTCTATGAGATGGTTCCATACCTTTTCGAGAATTGTTTCCTGACCAACAATTGTGGGTTGAATAGGCAACTCTTCAACCTCAGCTCTTGGAGCTTCCTCAGTCATCACATCAAATTCTCCTTGAAACTAAGACTCTCCACCTCCCTCAACATCAGAATAACCCTTTTCCCATAACGATAACTCCTTTTCACATTTTTAGAGCAAGCACCACATAGATACAGCCTTTGAAGCTCAATCTCACTAGTACTAAGGAGATCATTGAATTGATTTTCAATGGTTAGGATACTCATAAGCCATACCTGAACTTGAGCAAGCCTTCGACGATGACCAGTAAACTCTTCTCTGTTTACCCTTCCTTGAACATCATCTCTCTTCGCCTTGAGCACCCCCATGGCTTTCTCCAGATCTGCTAGATTCTCGGATAGGTTGTGAATATAGCTTTCCTTGAGGCACAACCATTGAGAACATTGATTCACCACTTGATCACATGACAACGAGACAGAGAGAGAGACTATGAACCTGCTCGCAGATGCACACACACAATCGTTTTTAATTATTATTTTCTTGACCAAAAACAAATGGTCTATTTTTTAGTGTTTTTAAAGTAATAAGAATCCAGTTGTTGGTTTTTTAATAGTCAGGTTGGTTCTAGCCTTCTAGGGAATTGAAAATATACAAAGCCATCACGTAAAAAAAAAAAAAGAATCATTACGTTTAAAGCTATTCACAAAGTTTGAGTACATATCGAAAATACAAACACTATCACATAAAAAATTATTAAGACCATACACACTTGAGAGACAAGGAAAGCTTACGAATCTCAGGCTTCTGCTGCGTGATGACCACCCATAGTTGACAAAACCAATTTTCTTAGTGCTTCAGTAGAAAGTCGTTGTACACAGTTTGTCAACTTCGCGAACCATGATGTGTATTTTCACGTATTGTTCGCTATTGTCTTCCTCCATCAATAAACATGTGCAGACAAGCTTATTGATAATTTCATAACCTCGGTCCATAGCCTTTTGTCTACCTCCGTTTTCTTCAATAAATTTCTCGTATATCCAAATAGTCTATCAAATCAACTTGACTCATTCTCGAGGCTGCAGAAAAAATAGCGCAATACTTGAAACATGAGTTAGCATGCTCACCTTTAAGAAGACTATCATAGCTATAGTTAAAAACTTGAAGAATTTCAGCTTCCATTTTCAATCTCTATGGCGGATGATGAAGTAAAAATGCGTATGGCATGATTCCACCCTTGGACTGTTGTTTCGGATGTCATGGTCTCGTCAATGACATTCAGAATTAATGGTAGACCATGAAAATTGAATACCTACATGTTAAAACAACGGATGTACTAAGAATATCAGCGTAATACTGCAGTTTTTGTGATGAAAGGACTTTGTTAGTATTATGAAAAGTTCCATAGACAGACATTACCATCTCATAGCAAGGTAATAAGCGGTCTTTTGTGGCTTTGTCCTGCCATCGAACCCTTTCAATCCATTGATCATCTCTGTAATTGATGACAAGTTCTTCACCACAAATGCAACTTTCAGAATTCAGTGGAAGAAATAAAGTATGAATTCAATCAATATTGCTTAGGGTTGCATCATCCAATCCAAAAACATTTCGGGCCAACAAAGATGCAGGCTTATATCTTAGTGTATATTGCTCATCTTAAATACTCACTGCTCTGTTTGGAAAAGTGACTAACTCTCTCATATTTTGCTCCAGTAAGTATTGCATAGCATATACCGGAAGAAACCACATGAGGTATTTACCAATAACAATTTTTCAGTTACCAAAATTGTAGACACAATGGTAAAAGCAAAAGAAACATACCAATTAAGAGAATCTAAGTGCAGAGGCTTTCTCAACTTTGGACTTACTCACACAGAGATGGATTCAGGATTAAGTGAATGTATGTTATGGGCGGAGTAGGCAAAATCTTCCTTGAAACTTACCGATCAATAGACTCAAATACCACAAACTCAAGTCACCATCTATTTCACAAAAGATATTGTTTTTTTGTGTGTCAAAGGTGTGATTTTGCCCACCCAGCCCATACATACAGACGCATAATCCCAAACCCATCTTTGATGAGAATATAACTCCTCTTAGCTCATAAACATAGATAAAGAGATTCACAGAGGCTAGAGAGTCAAACACCAATAAGCTAATTCGAATAAGTAACAATTATCAGCGATGAATGAAAAGATAAGACAGAGAACAAGATTTGATTTTGAAATCATTCTGTCTCCAGAAAAAAGCAAACTAATTAAGATTAAAGTTTCAGTCTTTTTCTTCACTAAACCCTAAGATATTTCAACACAAACACAATTGATCCAAATCAAAAAGGCGTAGATTGATCTGAAATTAAGACTAAACGCGAAACTTGTGAATACCCAAAATGTGAAAACAATGGAGGTACATGTGAGACGACGTTCGATCATCTATGTATTGTAATGTCCGAATGGCTTGATACCTAGCTTAACCATTGATCGAATTCAACATGATGGGTGGTCGATTCAGATGCCGTGTGGTGCCATCTCTTTTTGATAACGAAGAAAAGAGGGCCCATTATTATACTATGGCACAAGCTAGCCCATGGAAAGTTCTAAAGAAAGATATGTTAGTTTATCTAAACCGATCGGGTAGCTGAAAATAAGAAAATTGTAGTGATTTCTATTTTGATTCGGTTTGTACCAAAAACGTGTTTTAGCTATTGGTGTTAGAGTTTTTAACCATTGTTAAGGCTACATTTTCATTATTCATGCTTGGAGTTTATTCGTTTTGAGAAAAGATCTCTGAATCCTATTGACAGTTTGAAAAAGATTTTTGAATTCGTTATCTATATTATTAATTTCATCATATCTTTCATGAATTATTCTTTTCTATCATGTTTGAGTAATTATCTAATTAGGGTTTATGGTTTCAAAGCGATTTTAGGATTTGATTGAATTAAGATCGGTTTAGAGATTGATTACTTGGTTTCTTTATATAGGTTGTTTTTACTGCTGAAACTTGATTAGCTATCTAGTTTTTGATCTAAGGTTGTTTTACCTACCAAAAGTGTTTGGTTAACAGGTTGAAAGAACGTATATGAGCAAAGCATCTCTAGCCAACGAAAGCTGATGTTTGAGTGTTTTGTGAACATATCAAACTTGACTTTTATGCATATTCAACCTTTTGAATTCAAATGACAGTTTAGGATCTTAGGTTGTTAGACTTAGTAATAGATGCTAAGACAATAGATTAATTTGATTCGTGTTTTGAGTTTTAGAATGATTCATAAACCTTCCCTAGTGATTTATCTATTTCTGAAATCTTGAATCCCTACAAATTTCTGACTTCTGACACATGAATCTTTTGCCACTCTTGTTGTTGAGATGTTAGTGTGAAAACAAAATGTTCATGTTCTATATCTTCTCTATGCCCGAACATCATCACACACAACACTTTGTATTGATCTTTTACATGTGCTACTCTAGATAAGCTTTACACTATTAATCTGCAATAAACAATGTTCTTTGGAAATCAAACTCCATATTTGTTGTAAAAGTATTAATAAATCTTTGGTCAAGGTTTTTTTTTTTTTTTTTTGTGGTGGATCACCGGGGACGAATCCCTGGTTTTTATTATTAAATTCAAAAAACAATTACTACAAAACCCGTCGTGGGTAACCAGTCTCAATGTTATCCTCTCTCATAATCAAATCGACTACGGAAGACAACAAAGCAAAAGTATGAAGTCCAAGCGGTAAAGTAAACGCATAGTTTGCTAATCCATCTGCTAGACGATTAGCCTCCCGATACACATGCACATACGGACTATCTAGTCATTCACAAGAAAGTCATGACACAATCGTACCAGGAAAGACAGCGGATGGGAATCTCCAATCCCTGTCGTAAGAAATCCCACTACCATCTCCGAATCCACTTCGAGCTCCAAATGCGTCACCCGCTTATCCCACGCCAAAAACAACCCATAATCAAACTCCATATTTGTTGTAAAAGTATTAATAAATCTTTGGTCAAGGTTTTTTTTTTTTTTTTGGTGGATCACCGGGGACGAATCCCTGGTTTTTATTATTAAATTCAAAAAACAATTACTACAAAACCCGTCGTGGGTAACCAGTCTCAATGTTATCCTCTCTCATAATCAAATCGACTACGGAAGGCAACAAAGCAAAAGTATGAAGTCCAAGCGGTAAAGTAAACGCATAGTTTGCTAATCCATCTGCTAGACGATTAGCCTCCCGATACACATGCACATACGGACTATCTAGTCATTCACAAGAAAGTCATGACACAATCGTACCAGGAAAGACAGCGGATGAGAATCTCCAATCCCTGTCGTAAGAAATCCCACTACCATCTCCGAATCCACTTCGAGCTCCAAATGCGTCACCCGCTTATCCCACGCCAAAAACAACCCATAATAGACCCCCCCTCCCCAACTCAGCTAAAGGTGTCGAGCACCGCCCAATGTTCAACGCGAATCCTCCACACCAATTACCGTTACTATCTCTTAACACTCCTCCGGCTGTCGCTAGTCCTGGATTCCCATGCGATGCCCCGTCCGTATTCAACTTAAGCCAGCCAATAGCCGGCTTCACCCATCCAATCATCTGCGCCTCTCGCATAGCCAACCGATTAGTCTCCTTTTTCTTCATGTTAGCGGTCATCACCTCCTTCGCGCTCTCTTTAAAAATCCTTGGTCAAGGTTGACCAACGAGACTTTCACATTCAAATTTTTAAGTTGGAATTATTAGGTAATTGGCATATCGATAATATTCTAAATTTGACATAACTAAAAGATTACGTAATCATTTGATACTAAACTTAGAAATATCGATCCACTTTTTATAATAACAATCTAAGTGTAAAACCGAAACACCATTGGGCCTCTAATTCCTTTCTAGCGCGTCAAGCCGAAAACCTCTATTGTTGTCTCCTCCAACACCGTAGGTTTAACCATATCCACAAACTCACTATTTCCTTCCACTATCCATCAATATCTCTAAAAGAAGGATCCCGTAAATAAGCCAACCTATTGAACCCCTTTGTAAACTTTAGCCTATTTTCTTAACTACAAAAGTTGTAGTCTATTTTATTAATTTTAGTTTTTTTTGAGACTATTCTCATAATTTTTCCCTCATAATAAATGCAGTTTTAAAAAATGTAGAAAAAACCAATGACGCTCTCACGCTCATTGCACAAACCAAACCGAACCACTCTAAAAATGTTCACGGATCACGGTAATTACATCATGGTTAAGCTTCAACCAAAAAGCTAAGATTAATTTTTGCTTACTCCAAAGCTCAAACATTTTACACATTACAATCGTGAGATATACGAAGCTGGATTTTAAATTATTTTCCTTTTCGAAATGGGCGGCTTTTTCTTCTTTTTCAAATTCGATTTTTTCTATATAACGGAAATCTCTACAACGTTAAAACAATCCCTCTTTGATCTCTCTCATAGATCTC